>SJYC01107939.1:0-40732 GCA_006408675.1 Madoqua kirkii
ATCCTGGAGTCCAAAGTTAAGTGGGCCTTAGGAAGTATCACTCGGAGAAGGCAATGGCACCCCACTCCAGTACTCTTGCCTGGAAAATCCCATGGACGGAGGAGCCTGGTAGGCTACAGTTCATGGAGTCGCTAACAGTCGGACACGACTGAGCGACTTCACTTTCACTTTTCACTTTCATGCATTGGAGAAGGAAATGGCAACCCACTCCAGAGTTCTTGCCTGGAGAATCCCAGGGATGGGGGAGTCTGGTGGGCTGTTGTCTACAAGGTCACACAGAGTCAGACACTACTGAAGCAATTTAGCAGCAGCAGCAGCAGCAGCAGGAAGCATCCTTACAAACAAAGCTAGTGGAGGTGATGAATTCCAGTTGAGCTATTTCAAATCCTAAAAGGTGATGCTGTGAAAGTGCTGTACTCAAAATGCCAGGAAATTTGGAAAACTCAGCAGTGGCCACAGGACTAGAAAAGGTCAGTTTTCATTCCAAGCCCAAAAAAAGGCAATGCCAAAGAATGCGCAGACTACTGCACAACTGCACTCATCCCACATGCTAGCATAGTAATGCTCAAAATTCTCCAACCCAGGCTTCAACAGTACACTAACTGGGAACTTCTGGATGTTCAAGCTGGATTTAGGAATGGCAGAGAAATCAGAGATCAAATTGCCAACATCTGCTGAATCATCAAGAAAGCAAGCGAGTTTCAGAAAAACATATATTTCTGCTTTATTTACTATGCAAAAGCCTTTGACTCTGTGGATCACCACAAACTGTGGAAAATTCCTAAAGAGATGGAAATACTGGACCACCTGACCTGCCTCCTGAGAAATCTGTGTGGAATGAAGGAACATATAGAACTGGACATGGAACAACACACCAGTTCCAAATTGGGAATGGAGTACGTCAAGGCTGTATATTGTCACCCTGTTTATTTAACTTATATGCAGAGTACATCATGCAAAATACCAGGCGACATGAATCACAAGTTGGAATCAACATTGTCAGGAGAAATATCAGTAACCTCAGACATGCAGATGACATGATCCTTATGGCAGAAAGCAAAGAATAAATAAAGAGCCTCTTGATGAAAGTGAAAGAGAAAAGCAAAAAAGTTGGCTTAAAGTTCAACATTTAGAAAACTAAGATCATGGCATCTGGTCCCATCACTTCATGGCAAATAGGTGGGAAACAGTGGAAACAATGACAGACTTTACTTTTGGGGGCTCCAAAATCACTGCAGATGGTGACTTCAGCCATGAAATTAAAAGATGCTTGCTCCTTGGAAGAAAAGTTATGACCAACCTAGACAGCTTATTAAAAAGCAGGGACATAACTTGGCCAACAAAAGTTCATCTAGTCAAAACTATGGTTTTTCCGGTAGTCATGTATGAAAGTGAGAGCTGGACTATAAAGAAAGCTGAGCGCCAAAGAACTGATGCTTTTGAACTGTGGTGTTGGAGAAGGCTCTTGAGAGTCCCTTGGACTGCAAGGAGATCCAACCAATCAATTCTAAAGGAAATCAATCCTGATTATTGAATGGAAGGACTGATGCTGAAGCTGAAACTCCAATACTTTGACCACTTGATGCAAAGACCTGACTCACTGGAAAAGACTCCAATGCTGGGAAAGATTGAAGGCAGGAGGAGAAGGAGACAACAAAGGATGAGATGGTTGCATGGCATCTTCGACTCAATGGACATGAGTTTGAGTAAACTCCGGAAGTTGGTGATGGACAGGGAGGCCTGGCATGCTGCAGTCCATGGTGTCGCAAAGAATCAGACATACTTAGCGAGTGAACGGAACTGTGTGCCAAGCACTGTTCTAAGCACTTCACTTGTGTTAAGTTGTTCAATACTCACTACCCAAAGGTAGGTAATATCTTCATTTTATTGATAAGGTAACCAGTGTAGAGAAATGACTTATAACCTGAAGTTACAGAGTTAGAGCTGGATTCATAGCAAGGTAATTTGGCTTAGGATTTTTCCAGGAAAACAGAGTTACTTATATTTAGAATGTCCTAGTAGTAGGCAATGGCACCCCATTCCAGTACTCTTGCCTGGAAAATCCCACGGATGGAGGAGCCTGGTGGGCTACAGTCCATGGGGTCGCTATGAGCGACTTCACTTTCACTTTTCACTTTCATGCATTGGAGAAGGAAATGGCAACCCACTCCAGTGTTCATGCCTGGAGAATCTCAGGGACAGGGAAGTTTGGTGGACTGCCATCTATGGGGTCAGACAGAGTCGGACACGACTGAAGTGACTTAGCTTAGCTTAGGAGTAAATGCAACCTTTGCCTATGTTTGGCTAGGGAGTCTCAGCACTGGTTGATTTTCTCCATTATATGGCCCTATAATCATGTTATTCCCCTGCTTAAAATCTTCAACTGCTCTCCAGAGTAGCACTTAAAAGGAAATCCAAGTACCTTACCCTAACCCACATAATTCTACATGATCTGACCCCACCTCTTCCGTTTCTTCTCCTACAGCTCTCATCATTCACTCTGCTCCAACTGGCTGGCCTTTTCTGCTCCTGCTGCAAGTCCACTTCCTTACTACCTGAGGGCCTGTATACTGCCTGGAATACTCCACTAGTATTCATAGGGCTGGCATCTTATCATACAGGTCTCAGGTAAACGTCACTTTCTCAGAGCATCCTTCCCGACCACTCAATCCAATGCAGTCATCCAGCCTCTACCACACCACTCTTAATTTTCTATAGCAACTTAGCACTAGTTAGTATTTTCCTTGTTTGTCTGTCTCCTCCACTAGGGCCTTGTCTGTGTTACTTATTCAGCACTTGTACCTTGGCACTTGGAATATTGCCTAGAATAGAGGAGCCACTATTTTCGAAATAAATAAATGAAACCTAATCATTAACAACAACAAAAAAAAATAGCATAAAATGAAAACATGGCATGACCAAAAAGTAACTACTTTCTGAATTTAAAAAATGTATTTGGATGGTTTGTAACTAAAACTCATAGTTGATTTCTGAGAGAGAAATAGTTAAGGAAAAAAAAATCTCTAAAAATGTCACAAAAACAAGTTGGGTCCTTTAGTATCTGTAAGTCACTCTCAAATCTGACAAGACTATTACATAAAGGTAATGAGGGGATGTAAGGAGTTGATAGACATAATCATGAATATAATTTACTTTTCAAAGAGTTTTCTGAATACAGTCCTCAGAGCTTATTAAGGAAATCCACCTAACACAAAGGCAAATTCTTTCTGATTAAAACTCATTTAAAAGACATGCACTGAGATGACAAAAGAAGATTCTAAAAATATGAGAAAGTATATAGCTACCTAGCAGCACTGGTAAGTAGGAAAGAACACCATCAAACACTCAGAAACTGAAGAACTTTTATAACCTATAATCAAAATTGAGCTATATAATGGAGAAATCAATGTTGAGTGCTTCTAAACAAACAGGTAAAGGACTGTATTTACTTCTGTAGCATACTAAACAGACCAAGTGTCCTGGGGAAAAAATCCAAGTGCGGAAATAAGAAATGGCAGTTAATAAAAAGTAGTGAGACACCTTGGAGAAGGCAATGGCTCCCCACTCTAGTACTCTTGCCACGAAAATACCATGGATGGAGGAGCCTGGTAGGCTGCAGTCTATGAGGTTGTGAAGAGTCGGACACGACTGAGCGACTTCACTTTCACTTTTCACTTTCATGCCTTGGAGAAGGAAATGGCAATACTACAGTGTTCTGGAGTTAGGTAGACTTCTAAACATATTTAGTTACAGTCCCTGGAGAATCCCAGGGATGGGGGAGCCTGGGCGGCTGCCGTCTATGGGGTCGCATAGAACTGGACATGACTGAAGCGACTTAGCAGCAGTGAGACACCTGAAATTTAAAGAGCTGCTATGGGACTTCCCCAGGGGTCCTATGGTTAAGAATCCAATCCATCTGTCAATGCAGAGAACACAGGTTCAATTCCTGGTCCCAGAGATTCCACCTGCTGTGGAGCAACTAAGCCCATGTGCAACAAGTACTGAAACCCTCGTGTTTAGAGCCAGTGTTTCGCAACGAGAAACCTATGCACTGCAAGTAGAAAATAGTCCCTGCTTGTCACTAGAGAAAGCCCACACACAGCAACAAAAGACCAAGTGTAGCCAAAAAATATGTATTAAAAAAAAAAAGAGAACTGTGTTTGCATAGCCCCCTACATGCAAAGCTTCTAGCTGCAATGTTTACCACTAGCCATAAAATGTACAGTATTTTTAAAAATTAATTTAAAAAGATACTTTAAAAAGAGAGACAACCACTACTATAAAGAACCCTATCTAAATATGACAATAAAAAAAAGACTAATATATTCTCAGGAAAATGCAAACAGGATGAGTTAAGGTAAGGACACAGATAGTACAGAGCTCCAAACAATGAATAACATTATAAATAACATTCTTTGCAGGCACAAAACAATGTAAACAGGGGAAATGTAATGAAATTACAAATATCTGAAATGTATTTGCACTCCTGGATTCCAAACTAGTTAAAGAAAGTCAGAAAAGTCCTAAAGAATTATCAGAGAAATTTTAATACCACTGGGTTAGAAAAGGGATAAATAAACTGATATGTGATATAAGTCATGGTAAAATATAAAGTTTTCCATTGTAAAACCCTTTCAATTTTATATGTTTGGAATTTTTCATAAGTAAAAGGGACACCTTAAAATATATCAAAGAAACTGCTATTTTCCAAAGCTCAACATAGAGCAATAGTGAAAAGGTGGATAGGTTAGAGACTGAAGGAAAGAATGATTATTAATTGTTTTTTAGCACTTTTACATATAATTACCATCTCAGAGTACCTTAACCAAGTTACTTGGTATCAGTGAATATTAAGCCTGATCAAGTCTGGGATCAAAATACACATGCAGGTTTAGAAATCTACCTAAAATCTGGATCTATCTTTATCATTCATTTTCCACAGGTATCCAGAAAGTGACTCCATCTCAGTTTTACCTGGAAAAGCACTTTAAATAATGAGAATATGTGAGATACTCTTTATAAAATAAAACAATATTTTGTATAATATGACTTCTAGTTTCAAAGTCCTTTGTAGTTTTCAAAGTTAGCTGACTCACAATCATCCTATTTGTATTACAATTATCTATATTCATCTTTTACAGCTCTTAGCACTGTGATTCCCTTGAAATCAGGATCCAGATCTGATTCATTTCTACATTCTTCATAACAGTATCTAGAATAGTAGTTTAGTGAGTGTTTACTTAAGAAAAGAATGTAATCCTCACAACAGAGACACAAGGTAGCAAGAACATTTATTCACATTAATATTATTAAACACTTGAAGAAACAGAGGTAGAGTAAACTCTGACACTATTTCCCAGCTATAAAGCTCATCTGTTAGGGACTTCTCTGGTGGTCCAGCAGTTCAGAATCCGCCTGCAGGAACTTGGGTTTGATCCCTGGTCAGGGAACTAAGAGCCCACATGCCACAGGAAAACTAAGTCAAAGAGTTGCAACCAGAGAGTCTGTACACCACAGTAAAGATCACATGCATCATACAAGACCTGACATTGCCAAATCAATAATTTTTTTCCCAAAAAAAGTTCATTTGTTGAGTTTCTTATTGCACCACTGACACAACAAAGATACTCACCCTGATCCTCTGAGAGTCTGTCAGGGCATCCAAAAGATAAAACTTCAGTTATTAATTATATATTTTTAATGTTTGGAAAATTCTCGAATGTAGATCTTACTGTGACTATAAAACGTTTGTAAATATTCTGATTCCTTTTTTTTATTGGGACAGAGTACTAGAAGGAAAGTGAAAGTGCTTCTTAAAAACCCTAAATTTGGTTGTAAGTTAACTAAAACTCACCAAAGGCAGAAGTTGAAATATAAAAGCTAACTTTTATACTCAGCTCTTTGGAGCAATTCCATCCCAAAGAAAGGCAACGCAAAAGAATGCTCAAACTACTGCACAATTGCACTCATCTCACATGCTAGTAAAGTAATGCTCAAAATTCTCTAAGCCAGGCTTCAGCAATACGTGAACCGTGAACTCCCTGATGTTCAAGCTGGTTTTAGAAAAGGCAGAGGAACCAGAAATCAAATTGCCAACATCCACTGGATCATGGAAAAAGCAAAAGAGTTCCAGAAAAACATCTATTTCTGCTTTATTGACTATGCCAAAGCCTTTGACTGTGTGGATCACAATAAACTTTGGAAAATTCTGAAAGAGAAGGGAATACCAGACCACTTGACCTGCCTCTTGAGAAATCTGTATGTAGGTCAGGAAGCAACAGTTAGAACTGGACATGGAACAACACACTGGTTCCAAATAGGAGAAGGAGTACTTAAAGGCTGTATATGTCACCCTGCTTATTTAACTTCTATGCAGAGTACATCATGAGAAACACTGGGCTGGAAGAAACACAAGCTGGATCAAGATTGCCGGGAGAAATATCAATAACTTCAGATATGCAGATGACACCACCCTTATGGCAGAAAGTGAAGAGGAGCTAAAAAGTCACTTGAAGAAAGTGAAAAAGGAGAGTGAAAAAGTTGGCTTAAAGCTCAACGTTCAGAAAACGAAGATCATGGCATCCGGTCCCATCACTTCATGGGAAATAGATGGGGAAACAGTGGAAACAGTGTCAGACTATTTTGGGGGGCTCTAAAATCACTGCAGATGGTGACTGCAGCCATGAAATTAAAAGATGCTTACTCCTTGGAAGAAAAGTTATGACCAACCTAGACAGTATATTCAAAAGCAGAGACATTACTTAGCCGACTAAGGTCCATCTAGTCAAGGCTATGGTTTTTCCTGTGGTCATGTATGGATGTGAGAGTTGGACTGTGAAGAAGGCTGAGTGCCAAAGAATTGATGCTTTTGAACTGTGGTGTTGGAGAAGACTCTTGAGAGTCCCTTGGACTGCAAGCAGATCTAACCAGTCCATTCTAAAGGAGATCAACCCTGGGATTTCTTTGGAAGGACTGATGCTCAAGCTGAAACTCCAGTACTTTGGCCACCTCATGTGAAGAGTTGACTCATTGGGAAAGACTCTGATGCTGGGAGGGATTGGAGGCAGGAGGAGTAGGGGACGACAGAGGATGAGATGGCTGGATGGCATCACAGATTCGATGGACGTGAGTCTGAGTGAACTCTGGGAGATGGTGATGGACAGAGAGGCCTGGTGTGCTTCGATTCATGGGGTCGCAAAGAGTCGGACACAACTGAGTGACTTAACTGAACTGAACTGATATGCTATTTCATATGTTTGTTCATAATATCCAGTGAGAGATTACTATTATTCCCATTTCTTTGATGAGTAAATTCCAGAGTTAGTTTAGAAAGTTAGTAGGCAGCTGAACTGGGACTTGAAACCATCTGGGTTATGCTCCTTGTAGTACATAAAGGTGTTAGTTACCTGCTTGCACACAACTAATCAATAGTCTTCTAGCTGGTCTCTTTCTACTTCCATTCTATCCTATGTATGGCAACCAGAGTAATCTTCTAAAATAAAAATTCGATCATCTTGCATCTCTGCTTAAAATCCTTCAGATCCATGGAGCCCATAGAATGAAATCCACCAAAGTCCTTGGCATTGCATACACAGCCCTCCAGAACCTAAGTCTTTTAAGATTTGGCCCCTGACTGTTTCTCCAGCCTCATCTACCCACCTTCTCCTTCTTTTTACCTTCTTCCCCTATTTTATTCTACATGATTTAGAGCCCCTCGGCCTGTCTGCAGTGAAATCTCTTTTCCCACAACACACTCGTTAACTTACAACTCATCCTTTAAAATTTAATTCAAAAATCAATGAATCTCCTCTTCCTCAGCCTTCTTAGCTCTATTCCCTAGGTAACCATTTCCTCTTCCATGCTATTGTTTATATTGGGTTCATACTTAAAAGCATTTAAATACTATTACAAAAGTATTTGCTTACATACCTTTTTATTTGATGGTGAAGTCCTAAGGGATGCCTTATACATCTTTAGGTCTTGGGGTCTAATACACTGACTGACAGTTGTAGGCATCAGATACATGTTTGTTGGGTTGAATTCAAATATATTCATTTAGAAAGTATATATGTGTTAAAAACAGGACTTGGATTTTGCAAAACACAAATCTTTCAAAGAAAATAAAAAGCTGAAACCTTTTAACTGAACTGTGTATACGAATGGCAGTTGCCCTGAAGGTCTCTACTAATGCTCTGTGACCCAGCTGGGCCTCCAGAAGGTTCATTATTTTCATATTACCACTGCAGCAATTTATTAATGAGCTCAGTGCAAGCAAGACAAATTGAAATGATAGCTTTGGCAACTAACATCTCTTATTTATCATTAGAGCTAGTCTCTCACTAGCAGTGTCAGGGATACGCCTTCTTCAGTGCAAAACACTATTTATGGAGTATCTTCTAAGAGGCTTGCAAACACTGGCTCTCAGACTGGCCAACAGGAATTCAAGAAAGTATAGGTCCACATTACAAGAGGGAAAGAATATGTCCTTGAAAAATAATCCAAAACTGAAAACACAGATGTCCATGAGGAGTACTGGTAAAGGACTTATTATGTAATTCAGCATTCATGGGTCAAATGCGTATTCAAGGGCTAACGGAGTGCCACTACAACTCTTATTTCATGCTGCCGAAAGCAGGTGTTACAACAGTATTCTTGAGGAGGAAAACACTCCGAAGGAGCACTCGGCATTTGGGCAGAAGGAAGGTTTCTAAAACTAAAGCCCCTACTGCTCCAGAAGTCTGCAGTCTTCTTGATACCAAAGCATCCCTACCAAGCATTTAAGGCTGCTCTGCTGAGATAAAACAAGGCCAAACTGTAAGCTGTTAACATAACAAAAGTAAACTTTACAGTGCAACTAGACACAAATATGGTTTAAAAGAAAGAGAAAGGGCAGGAAACCCTGGATACAGGTGAATACTCACTGCTTTTCACTAATGCCTACAGTAACTCAGTTGACACCCCTGGTTTTGACTCCTTATGGCTTCCATAACAAAGAACTGCAAACTGGATGTAAAAAACAGAATTTATTCTCTCATTGTTTTAGAGGCTAGAAGTCTGAAATCAAGGTGTTGGCAGGGTCATTCTGTCTCTGAAGCCTGCAGGAAAATATGTCTTTGCCTTTTCCAGCTTCTGATAGCCCCAGGAAACAAATACAGATTTCTGTGCTGATCAGAGAGGCAGGGGTGCTGCTCTAACAAATACTTAAAAATGGAATGGCTCTGGAATTGGATAATGAGTAGATACTTGATTGTTAGGAAAAAAATTAAATTGCCTTAAAAAGATGGTTGGTAGAAATATGAATATTAAAGGTGCTTTTCAGTGAGGCCTTAGACGGAAATGAGGAACATGTTATTGGACACTGGGGGAATGGCAGTTCTTGCAATCAAGTAGCAGAAAATTTCTCTGAACTGTGTTCAGTCACTGGGTGAACTTGTAAGTGATGAACTTGGATATTTAGCTGAGCAGATTTCTAAGCAAAGTGTTGAAATGTGGCTCAGCTATTTCTTTGGTGTTTATAAATATGAGAAGAGATAATTGAAGAATGAACTGTTAAGCAAAAGAGAACAAGCACTTGATGATTTGGAAAATTCTCTGCCTATCCAAACAGCATGCTCTGGAAACAGGGCCAAGGATGTGGCTGGACAATCATTTACTCAATCAAGGCACACAATCAACCAACTCAGAAGCTAGGAATAGGGATACATGGTTATCCAGAAAGATCTGAGAGAGATCTCCTTGTCAGGTGGTTTGGACACCAATGAATTGCATAGAGACAAAGTTTTCAGAATTTTATATCAGCAGAAGTGCTGCCAGCCTGGACTGAAAGGAACAGAGATGGAATTAAATGAAGACTAATTAACACCAAGGGCAGAG
Source organism: Madoqua kirkii (assembly GCA_006408675.1). NCBI lineage: Eukaryota > Metazoa > Chordata > Mammalia > Artiodactyla > Bovidae > Madoqua > Madoqua kirkii. The sequence goes on from SJYC01107939.1 coordinate 9,874, forward strand.
CCATAGACGGAGCTGCCTGGGCCGAAGGGACCCTCTTAGGTTAAAAGAATGGGCCTGCCCCAGGCCAGAGGACAGAGCACTGAGTCACGGAGGATTATTCCCAGGCCTTGACGTTTAATGAGAATTTATTTTGCTGGGCTGTGAATTTCCTTCAGACTAGTGATTCTTTTGTTCCTTCTACATTCTCACCTTTGAAAAGGAAATGTCTTTCCTAAGCCTGTCCAGCCTTTCTATCTTGGAAACAGATAACTTGTTTTCCAGGTTTTACAGGTCCACAGAGAGCAATTTTTGTCTCAGGATGGACCACAGCAAAGTTTTATCTGTACCTGATTTAGATGATATAGAAGGTGAGATTTGAGACTTTTCGAGCTGATTATATTTAGATGAGATTCTGGACTTGGGTTTGATGCTGGAATGGGTTAAAATTTAGGGGGATATACAGTTGGGGGGGTGTATTTTACACTTGGAAAGGACATGAATTTTGAGGGGCCAGAGGACAGACAGTCACAAGTTATGTTCTCCAAACTGTGTACTGCTGGTACCTGTGAATGTGACCTTATTTGGAAGTAGGTTCTCTGTGCTCATGTGCTCAGTCACTTCTGTTGTGCCCAGCTCTTTGTGATCCCATGGACTGTAGCCTGCCAAGTTCCTCTGTCCATGGGATTCTCCAGGCAAGAATACTGGAGTGGGCTGCCATGCCCTTCTCAGGGGATCTTCGCCATCCAGGGATCGAACCAGGTCTCCTGTGTCTTCTGCACTGCAGGCAGATTCTTCACTGTTGAGCCACAAATGAAGTCATTAGGTTAGCTGCTCAGTCATGTCTGACTCTGCGATCCCATGGACTATAGCTCGCCAAGCTCCTCTGTTCATGGGATTCTCCAAGTAAGAATACTGGAGTGGATTGCCATTCCCTTTTCCACAGGATCTTCCCGACTCAAGGATCAAACTGGGGTCTCCTGCATTGCAGGCAGATTCTTTACCATTTGAGCTACAGGGAAATCCATATTTGAGGTCATTAGGGTAGGTCCTAAACCAATATGACTGGTATCACTTTAAGAGAAAGAAAACATCACATAAAGATAGACACACATACATAGAACACCATGGGGTAAAAGAGGCAGAGACTGGAGCGACGCACTGCGAGCCAAGGACTGCAGCCACCACCACGAACCAGGAGGAGGCAAGTGAAGACTGTCCGGTCTCAGAGCGATCACAGTCCAGCTGACACCTTAATTCTGGAACACTATTCTCTAGACTGTGAGAGAATAAACTGCCGTTTAATTTGTGATATAATTTGTGACAGCAGCCCTAAGAAACAAAAACATCCCTTAATACTAGCAAATATATATTCAAGACTTACTATGTACTGTGTAAAGTACTTTACATGCTTTACCTTTAATCTCTACCACAACCCCATGAGGAAAAGAAAGAAAATAAGCTTCTACTACACCACTCCCAACTACTATGCTAAACTTCTTTTTATATGCCAGGCACTCTTATAATAAGGAATTTATCAGTCTCTGGTTCCAGGTTCCTAACAAAGAGTTTCTAAAACCCCTGAAATTTTCCAAATGACAGAAGTATTTTTGTTATCCATTAGCCTCTTGGGCACATGTGAGTTTATGCTAGATCACTTAGGATGGGGGCTGGCTGCCAGAAAGATCAAACCTGTGATTAAATAGTTGGGGCTTTGAGCCAGTCTGAACTTCAAGGCCTAAATAACAAAACCCCAACCAAAACTCTGGATGCTCAAGGTCAGTGAAGTGTACTAATTAGTAAACACATTAGTGTGCCTGCCAGGAGGGTGTTGTACCCTGATCTATGCAGAGAGGACACCGAAGCTCTGTGCAGGACTCTGCCAGGCTTTGCTCTACGTGACTCTTCATTTGGTCGTTCCTGATTTTTATCCTTTATAATAAATCTGGCATTTATATGGCATTTTCCTAGCCCTGTGAGTTGTTCTTGTAAATTACTGAACCTGGGAGCGATCACAGGAACCTGTGTGTCAGATGTGTAGTCAGCTGGTTGGAAGCATAGGCGATCTGGGGACCACACTTGAGGCTGGCATCTGAAGTGGGGGCAATCTTTTGGGGATCATATTCCCTTAAACCCACGGAATCTGATATTAACTCTGGGTGCTTACTGGTGGAATTAAATTGTAATATACCAGGTGGTATCAGAATAGCTGGGGTTAAAACAGAATTCTATGATTGAGCCTTACAGTGACCCAGTATACCCAACAGTAATCAGTGATAGAAAAAAGAAACTGTGCCAAAGAAGATACAAATCACTTGGTCTTTCAGCTATTTAACTTTCATACACTATTCTTTCACACATTATATTTTAATCAGCACTCAAAATGTTTCTCACATACAGAACTGAGCTTTTCATTTTTTATCTTAAGAAATAATGATTTTGAGCTAAAGCATCAGTTCAGTTCAGTTCAGTCGCTCAGTCATGTCCAACTCTTTGTGACCTCATGAATTTCAGCATATCAGGCCTCCCTGTCCATCACCAACTCATAGATGAATGTCTACCAGGGGAAAGATCTGGGGCATTTGCTAGATGTTGAGGCGTACTGGCTCATGACAAATCATGAGAGAATTGACTTGTCTACAGATGATATGAATAGATGACTAATTTTAAGCTGGTAGCATTTAGTTAAAGAGATATACCAATATATTGTCTTAGAAACATTATTTGCAGCATCTGGACATATCTTACTTGGAAATATGAAGGGGAGAGAGAGACAGAGGGAATGAGAGAAGAAAGGAAAAGGATGGGAGGAAGAGAGGGAAGGGGAAAGAGAAGGAAGAATGAAAGGAAAAATGAAGGAGGGGGGGGAAAGAATGAAAGAAAGAAAAAGAGAAAGATACTGTTTAAGTGTAAAACAACTGCTTTGAGTGCATAGCAACAGGCAATAAATGTGATAAAGCAATGCTAGTGGAGACAGGCAAGGAAAACTTTTGCAAAAGTTAAAAACAAATACTGGATTTCCTCAAGATTTTAGATTTTATAGGCATATAGTTAGAGCTGTATACACACACTACTTTCATACAGAAGAAAAAAAAAACCTTAAGCAAGTATTGTCATACTAATTCTCTATAACATAAAGCTTCTTAGGAATGCACCTACAGCAAAACAGACTGTTCTAAAAATCCTTCACAGATCTAAGCGGGAAGACAGCATTATGACAAGGAATTCTGCAGAACTAATACTTAGAAAATCCAGACAGTTGACACCTAGAAGACTCTTTTAAACATAGGCATTAGGATCCAAACAACTAGGCTGATGAGTTTGGGGGCAGAGTTTTCATTTCTGGGAAGGATAGTTCAAACACTTAAGAAGGATACTGGCAGGTAATCTAAACAGAAAGTGAGCATGTTGACCAAGATAGCACAGTGGGACTGTATGACTCAGTCATTTCACAAAGGACTGCAGGTGAGTATTATTATTACTCATCATAACAGACTAGCAGAGAAAGCTACAGATGATCCTGGGTCATGGCAAATCAAGTCCAGATCACACAATTTATCCCTAAAAACACTGAGTCCTCTTTTAAACCATTATTGTACTCTCTGTTTTCTAAATTAATTATTGAGCTAAATAAAATTTTTGTTTACTTTTGTGTGAATCAAAATTTTACCTTTTTTTCCCCCTTTTACCAACCTCTCCCCATTTCTTCTACCCTCCAGCCCTTGGCAACCACCATTTACTCTCTGTTTCTAAGAGCTCAATTTTTTTTTTAAGAGTCCACATAGGAGTGATGTCTTTCTCAGCCTGATTTATTTCATTTAGCATAATGCCCTCCAGGCTCATACATGCTGTCACAAATGGCAGGACTACTTTCTTTTTTAAGGTTGAATAATATTCCACTGTACATCTACACATTTTCTCTATCTACTCATCCATCAGTGCACACTTAGGGTGTTCCCATATTTTGGCTAAAGACTTCACTTTTTTAAAGAAAATTGCCCTTTAACATCCCCAACAAGCTGTCAATTTCATCTGGTGGCAGGGACTGTGAGTTTCAATGTATTGCGGTGAAACTAAAAGTAAATTGGGCAAAGGCCTGGGTTTAGTCTTTATTCAATAAGTGCTGACCTGGACTAATTTCCAGCGTCATTTCTAATTCTCACTGGTTCATATATCAAATGGGATTAATTTCTGCTTTGCCAACTTTCAAAGGCCTGTTGGAAGAATTAGATGAGTTAACCTAAAAGAATTTAAGCAATCTGTAAAGATCCCTGGTCCCATCATTCACAAGGCCATCCATGCCGTCTTCCTGTAACATGTACGAGATCCTATGCTCCAAACTCTGTGTCCCTTTTGTCTGCAGGTGACGCTGAAGCTCCTAGGAACGTTGTTCAGGTCTTCTGGATGGTCCAGCCCTCACCTACCTCTCACTCCACGTCCAGTCGCTCCTCAACCTTAACACCACAGTGCACGCACGTGTGCTTCAGTCGTGTCTGAAGAGCCCACTAGGCTCTTCTGTCCAGGGGATTCTCCAAGCAAGAATACTGGAGTGGGTGGCCGTTCCCTCCTCCAGGGGATCTTCCCAATACCACAGTCGCACTCAACTATTTATACAGTCCCAAACATTGCATATGCTGATACCTTCCATCTGGAATGCCCTCTCCTTAGCACTTCAGTCTAACTGATAAACTTCCATGCATCCTTTAAAACCCAATTTATATATTACCTCTCCTGAGAAGCGTTCCTCATACTCTCAAGTACATTATTCTTCCTCTATATTATAGCCCTATACAGTGTTAAAATTTGTTTGTCTGATACTTCTGCTAAATTATATGCCTTGATGGGTACGGTTGCTTCAAGTTTATGTCTTTAGCCTCTGAATCTGACATATGGTAAGTGCTAAATAAATACCTAATAGCTAAAATGAAATGCTAGGCATTGCTACTATATCTCCATTTCCCCCACAGCACTGGCACAAAATTAAGCATACATTAGCATGGAGAAGGCAATGGCATCCCACTCCAGTAGTCTTGCCTGGAAAATCCCATGGACAAAAGGGCCTGGAAGGCTGCAATCCATGGCACAGCTGAGGGTTGGAGGTGACTGAACGACTTCACTTTGACTTTTCACTTTCATGCATTGGAGAAGGAAATGGCAACCCACTCCAGTGTTCTTGCCTTGAGAATCCCAGGGACAGGGGAGCCTGGTGGGCTGCCATCTAAGGGGTCGAACAGAGTCGGACATGACTGAAGTGACTTAGCAACAGCAGCACTTAGTAAACAAATAATTAATCTCTATTTCTTGTCACTTATCATTATTATTACCCAATCCTAATTCAGGGTGGTGGTTGATAAAGCATGTGTGCTAAACAAAATGTGAATGATTGTTAATCAAACACCCAAGTCAACTGGTTAAACACTTTGTATGAACTTAATTCTCACAATAAACCTATGATACAGGTATTACAATTTCCATTTTACAAGAAAATAAGAGAAGATAAAAAGACTTTAACTTCTCTGAAGTCAAGCAGCTGACAGTAAATAGTACACTTTCTGGGGTCTCATATACTCTCATATACTCTACTTCATTTGACCCTCACAACTTTGTGAGGTACAAAGTACAAATCTTAGTATTCCTGCATTACAAATGAAAAAAAAAGCAAACAAGATTTAAGTGATTGGTAAAGTTTACAAAGCTAGTAACCACTGGGTATAGGATTAGAAATATCTATGTCATGTGACTCCAAATCTGGTACTTTTTCAATAGGCCAGTCTCTCTGAACCAAAAAGCCTGAGTGCTGAACTGATGCTTTTGAACTGTGGTGCTGGAGATGACTTTTGAGAGTCCCCTGGACTGCAAGATCAAACCAGTCAATCCTAGAGGAAATCAACCCTGAATATTCATTGGAAGGACTGATCCTGAAACTGAAGCTCCAATACTTTGGCCACCTGATGCGAAGAGCTGACTCATTTGAAAAGACTCTGATGCTGGGACAGATAGAAAGCAAGAGAAGAAGGGGACAGAAGACGAGATGGCTGGATGGCATCACTGACTCAATGGACATGAGTTTGCACAAGCTCCGGGAGATGGTGAAGGACAGGGAAGTCTGGCATGCTGCAGTCCATAGGGTCGCAAAGCGTCAGACATGACTGAGCGACTGAACAACGGTCTCTCTTGCCACAGGAGATCACTTATAGGTCACTCATAAAACTGCATGAACAGACAAATTTAATTAAGAAAAAACAAAACAAGAGTGCTATTTAAAGGATTAGATTTCAAAATTTTCAATCAAACCAATTTTAAGGCTAATACAGTTTTAATCTCCTTCTCTATATACCCCATACACACAGAGCTTCAATGCATGAGGATCAATACTTCTATTTTTCTAGGACCAATATTTCAACCTGTATTATATATGTCATAACACTCAGGGATAGGTTCCCTAGTGAAAAGAAAATCATACAGCTTGTCCAAGACCAAACAGAAAGCTTCTATGCCTGATATATGCACCAAATATTGATGACTTTTCCAATTTACTCACCTAATATTTATTAACTAGTTTATGTCCCCAACCCTAGGCTAGGGATGTGAGGATGGACAGGACTTGAACCATGTTAATCTATGTGAAGACAGAATAAGCAAATGCATTATAATAATGTAATATATAGTTGTTAAAGGTGGAGACCAATTTTGTCTAAATGATTTGAAAAAGCTTCACAGAGAAGGTGATTTCTGAACCAAAATTTAGGGAAAGCATCTTATTCCAGATACAGAAGGAAGTTTGGGAAATTCTAGTTATGAAAAAAGAAATACAAAAGTACTAAGCAGTAAAACAGCTTGTGTGATGTTTTGTGGAAAATGATAGATGATTCAAGCACAAGATTCAAATCAGGAAGCAGTGATTGAATTAGAAAACTAGGTTAGGATCAGATAAAGATTAAGGAACATATGCTACAATTAGAAGTTTTCAAACCTTTTTCAGTTAAAGAACATTTTCAAACACATCTTTATGTAAAACATAACAACAATAACTACAGAGCTTATCTGGAAAAAGGGGAGTAGGGAAGCAGGATCTATCCATTCTGCCTCACTTTAACACCCTCTCCCTGGTGTTCCTTCATAGAGACCTAAGGCATCTAGTACTTTATGTACAGCTCTCAACAGCAAATGGTTACCAGCTTGTAATAAGTACAGAAACTGAAAAGTAAACACTTAGAAATTTTATATTATAATTTAACAGGTAACTTCGTGTTGTTAAGCCTAATAAAAATTTGTGGTTTATGCTTAGATTTTTAGAAATTTCATGTTTCTAGTAACTCATTTTTATTATATTTATAAAATTCTTAGTCTAAGATGAATGAAAAATATTGTTCCTTCAACAGACATAGTGTAAGAAGCACTGCCCTAAAGGTTCCAGAACAGATCAGATTTGTAATTTAGAAAGTTAGAAAAATAACTAGTGACAGTTTAGAAGGGGAAGACCCATTGGCAAATACAAATACTAATAATATGAAAAAAACAGAAAATTTAAAAAGATGAAATAAGGATGACTTGTGAAAACATTAAGCATCTGGCAAACAATGAATAAGGATTTTTAAGTTCACACAAAAGGGAGAGTTCTTCAAGTCAAATAAGGTTCAGACAGTAGATTCTTAGAGACAGAGAGACCTTAAGCCATCAATCTCCAGATCTAAATTCATACAGTCAAAAAACTTTAATACACTTATTATATATGTAACACTATTTACTGAAATACCTATCACATACTGTCAGGGATACAGTATTGAACTCAGGACACAGCCTCCTTGTTATGCTCCACATGCTAAACTTAGATAGTAAAAAAAAAGACATGGTCCCTCCCACCATGACAGACATTCACCAAACATAGAACATAAATAGATGTTTCACTTAAACTATTTTAAGTACTACAGAAACTTACATGGTACTATGAGATCATGTAACACAGAGATTAATAGATTCTAGGAGATGAAGGAAGGATTCCTTGAAGAAGTTATGTGTTAGTTGAAATCCAAAGAATGAGCAGAAAGTAACCAGGCAAAAAAGGAGAAAGAACATTCTACAGAGAGAGAAAGGCAGGTAAGGGGGATGGGGCATGAGAGGCCCACAAAACAGAAAGAAAGGAAGTATGACTGATGCACAGAAAGCAAGGAGAAAAGTGATGAGATCAAAAAGTTAGACGAGCTAGTCCATTAAAAGTCCTATAAGCAATAATACAGATAATCTTGAGGACATTATGTTAAGTGAAATAAACCAGTCACAAGAGGACAAACACTGTGTGAGTCCACTCATTTGAGAAATCTGGAATACTCAAAATCATAGAGACAGAAAGAATGGTGGGGCAGGGGCTGGAGGGAGCAAGGAACAGAGAGCGATTATTTAATGGGTACAGAGTTCAGTTTAGTAAGATGAGAAAAATGGAGATGGATGGTGATGATGCTTGCAAAACAAAGTGAATGTACTTAATATCAATAAACTGTATGCTTAAAATGGTTAAAATTATAAGTTTTGTTAAGTTAACCTGAATTGGATGCTATTACTTCCATCCAAAGACCCTTATGAGACAGAAATTGGTACACAAAAGAGGGGTGGTATAGAGTCCTTGAAACGTAGAACTGACTGGATCAAGACTGAGGCCTACAGAATGCAGACCTCTCTCTCATGCTGAGGTTGGCCATTCTCACACAGTGGGAGACAGTTCATTGAGCCAGGACTCACCACTACTAAGGCACACTACAAAATGAGACGCGGTAGAGAAAACACAGGATGCATTGGCTATACAGATGGATTTCAATCAGTTCCTATAAAAAACAAACTGCTTAATATGAAATAGATGAGATATTCAAAATATTTATAATCTGTAAGATCATACTAGTGCACATTGGAGATTATCAGTACTGAGTTGAACTGGTCAATCTGAAAGCTGGGAAGAAAATACCAGTTTTGTAAAAAAAAGATTCCTTTTGTCTAGAACCTGCACAAGATCCTTGCTGAGTTGGGAAACCACCCAGGGCTAAAATAAGAATGGTACAAAGGCAGAAAGGCAGGACCTACAGCTATGGATAAAACCGAAGCATGAGAGAGTTCTCCTGAATACCCTAGGGTTCCCCCAAGCATCTCTGTTATGCATTCTTCGCCCGATAAAGCTAGGATACAATCCAGAAGCAAGAAGCAGATTAATACCTCCCTTCCCCAGGCCCTATTTCAAATTGAGTGAAGCAATAAATTCTCTTTTCTCCTCCTTTGGCTGCAATTCATTCTTGTTGGATTTCTGCCCTTTAAAACCAAAAAGTGTTAGTACACTGCTGTTGCTGCTGCTAAGTCGCTTTAGTCGTGTCCGACTCTGTGCGACTCCATGGACGGCAGCCCACCAGGCTTCCTCATCCCTGGGATTCTCCAGGCAAGAACACTGGAGTGGGTTGCCATTTCCCTCTCCAATGCATGAAAGTGAAAAGTGAAAGTGAAGTTGCTCAGTCATGTCTGACTCTTCAAGACCCCGTGGACTGCAGCCTACCAGGCTCCTCCATCCATGGGATTTTCCTGGCAACAGTACCGGAGTTGGGTGTCATTGCTAGTTAGTATACTACTACTATTTTAAAATGCATGGCCTTTTTCAAAAGGATCACCACGATCTACCCCAAATCTACAGAAATGATCTTCAGGTCAGGGTATTTGTCATTTCTTAATAAGTGTTCCAGTTGATTAGGCAAACTGGGGAAATACTAGCTTAGGCTGAAGTTTAACTAACATTCAACAAAAATCTGGTTATCTCATCCTATACTATATGAAACAATAATTGCTATTTCCCAGTAACAGAGAGGAAGGACATTACAACAATATTTATTTAGAACACAGTATGAGCTTACCACTGTACCAGAATTCACCATTCTGGGCACCAAATATTTAAGAGGCTGCTGCTAAGTCGCTTCAGTCGTGTCCAACTCTGTGATCTCATGGACTACAGCATACTAGGCTTCCCTGTTCATCACCAACTCTCAGAGCTCATTCAAACTCACGTTCATCAAGTTGGTGATGCCATCCAACCATCTCATCCTCTGTCGTCCCCTTCTCCTGCCTTCAATCTTTCCCAGCATCATGGTCTTTTCAAATGAGTCCGTTCTTCCCATCAGGTGGCCAAAGTATTGGAGTTTCGGCTTCAGCATCAGTCCTTCTAATGAACACTCAGGACTGATTTCCTTTAGGATGGATGGGTTGGATCTCCTTGCAGTCCAAGGGACTCTCAAGAGTCTTCTTCAACACCACAGTTCAAAAGCATCAATTCTTCGGCTCTCAGCTTTCTTTATAGTCTAACACTCACATCCATACGTGACTACTGGAAAAACCACAGCCTTGACTAGACAGACCTTTGTTGGCAAAGTAATGTTTCTGCTTTTTAATATGCTGTCTAGGTTGGTCATAGCTTTTCTTCCAAGGAGCAAGCATCTTTAAATTTCATGGCTGCAGTCACCACCTGCAGTAATTTTGGAGCCCCCAAAAATAAAGTCTGTCACTGTCACTGTTTCCCCATCTATTTCCCATGAAGTGATGGGACCGGATGCCATGATCTTTGTTTTCTGAATGTTGAGCTTTAAGCCAACTTTTTCACTCTCCTCTTTCACTTTCATCAAGATGCTTTTTAGTTCCTCTTCACTTTCTGCCATAAGGGTGGAGTCATCTGCATATCTGAGGTTACCGATATTTCTCCCGGCAATCTTGATTCCAGCTTGTGCTTTATCCAGCCTAGCATTTCGCATGATGTACTCTGCATGTAAGTTAAATAAGCAGGGTGACAATATACAACCTAGATGTACTCCTTTCCCTATTTGGAACCAGTCTGTTGTCCCACATTCAGTTCTAACTGTTGCTTCTTGACCTGCATACAGATATCTCAGGATGCAGGTCAGGTGATCAGGTAGGCCCATCTCTTTAAGAATTTTCCACAGTTTTTTGTGATCCACAGAGTCAAAGGCTTTCGCATAGTCAATAAAGCAAAAGTAGATGTTTTTCTGGAATGTTCTTCCTTTTTCAATGATCCAACAGATGATGACAATTTGATCTCTGGTTCCTCTGCTTTTTCTAAATCCAGCTTGAACATCTGGAATTGCAAGGTTCATGTGCTATTGAAGCCTCACTTGGAGAATTTTGAGCATTACTTTGCTAGCATGTGAGGTGAGTGCAATTGTGCAGCAGTTTGAACATTCTTTGGCATTGCTTTTCTTTGGGAATGGAATGAAAACTGACCTTTTACAGTCCTGTGGCCACTGTTGAGTTTTCCAAATTTGCTGGCATATTGAGTACAGCACTTTCACAGCATCATCTTTTAGAATTTGAAACAGCTCAACCGGAATTCCATCAACTCTGCTAGCTTTGTTTGTAGTGATGCTTCCTAAGGCCCACTTGACTTTGCATTCTTTGCAACCCCATGGACCATTCCCTGCCAGGCTCCTCTGTACACAGAATTCTCCAAGTATGAATACTGAAGTGGGTTGCCATTCCCTTCTCCAGAGGATTTTCCCAACCCAGGGACTGAATCTGGGTCTCCTGCATTGGAGCAGATGCTTCACCATCTGAGCCACCAGGGAAGCCCATCTACATATATAAGACACTGAAATAGAAAAAGTTTATATGGCATGTACCTAGCACACACATGCAGCACATGCAGCTATCAACAGATTGCAGGTTGTCAGTCTCATCGTACATGTCAACCAAATTGGGAACATTTTATGAAGAAATGTGTTTTAATTAAATTCCAAAGATATAGCATATACAATTATTTTGACTTTATTATTACTTTTTACAAATAAGCTTTTATTGAAGAACAATTTTAGATTTACAGACGTCTACAAAGATAGTTCAGGGTTCCCATATATTCTGCACAGTTTCCCCTATTACTAGCATCTTACATTAGTATGGTACATTTGTTATAATTAATGAACCAATATGGATAAACCATTAACTGAAGTCCACATTTCATTGAGGCTTCCTTGGTTTTCACTTAATATCCTTTTTCTGTTTCAGGATCCTATTACCTCTCCCAGGATAACATTTTTGTCATCATGTCATCTTAGACTCATTTTGGCTGACTTTTCTTGCCTGATGACCTTGATAGCTTTGAAGAATACTGGTCAAGTATTTCACAGAATATCTCTCAATTGGAATTTGTCTAGTTTTCCTCATGATTATACTGGAGTTATAGGTTTGGAGGAAGAAGCCCACTGAGATATAATTATAATAACTTTTTATCCCAACTATCAGCTGGATAGTAAGCTCACTGAGGGAAAGAATCTTATTCACATTTTGTATCCTTAGTATACAGCTGATAAACATGTGTTGGTTAAGAAGGAGGAAGTGGATTACACCAAGGGCTGAGGTGCTACAGAAACTTTGCAACTTATTAAAATAGGAGCTCTTACCCTAACAAGGAAATAGTTCATCTGTTTACTCAAATTAAGAAAAAAAGCATGACTGATTCACTAAAGTATTTCATTCTTCTATTCAAGGATCCTTCTAGTTTACCTATAATGTTGAGACAGGATTTGGTGTTTGTTGTTTAGTCACTAAGTCATGTCTGACTCTTTGCAACCCCCATGAACTATGGCCTTCTGGGGTCCTTTGTCCAGGGGATTTCACAGGCAAGAAAATTAGAGTGGGTAGCCATTTCCTTCTCCAGCATATCTTACTGACCCAGGAATCGAACCCACATTTCTTGCATTGGCAGGTGGATTCTTCACCACTGAGCCACTGGGGAAACCCTGAGACAGGATATATTCAGCTAAAAAGCAAGTTAATTCTTACAAGTAAACCTCACCTCCTGTACTGACTGATGAGACCTTAGAACTGTATAATACTGCTTGTCGGGAGTATGCATGGTAAAATGGAAAGATGCATTATGGCTTAAGACAGGATGTCTGGGTTTGAAACTGAGTTCTATCGCTAATAAATTATATAATTTAGGCCAGATATCTTTGAGTCTCAGTTACTTTACATATAAAATGGAGCTAATAATATTTACATGACAGTGGGAATTATAATCACTGGCCCACAGAACTGGTGGACTGAATCACTACTGAGATACCCACATCTCTATTATCTTGGTATCTCTTACTACATTTTTTCTTTTTTTTAAATCCAATGGTCCCTGTAGTATTTCTACTTTATCTCCCTAAGGTCTTTCACACTGCTAACTATTCCTTTCTTTTTGAAACTTACTCTTGTTCGTCTGGCATTATAAACACCCCTTTCTTCTGATTTTGCTTATCATGCAGTGATTCAGAGTACAGCTTACTGGCCAAGAGCATAGACTCTGGACCAGACAGGATTGAACTGTCAAGAGTTCGAATCCTGGTTCCACCTCCTGCTAGTCCTATGACCTTGGACAGGTTACTTAACTATTTTTTTCTGATTTATTTATTTTTAATTGAAGGATAACTGCTTTACAGAATTTTGTTGTTTTCTGTCAAACCTCAACATGAATCAGCCATAGGTATACATATGGTCCCTCCCTCTACAAATAAGGAACACTTCAAAAATTTGTGTGTCATCTTTGTGCAGGGGCTGTGCTAATCTTCTCTGCATGGTTCCAATTTTAGTATATGTGCTGCCAAAGAGAGCATGGTTACTTAACTCTCAGGTGCCCATTTCCCATCTGGGTTTACAGGGATATAAAATGAGTTTACAGGTGTATAACATGCACAGTAAATACTATACAGATAACTTGCTGATGCTTTTGTCCCCCTCCTAGTCTCTTCCTCTGCTACACTTCTTTAACCTCCATATACTCCACCTGGAGGATTCCATCCATGCAAAAGTGTCTTAACTTTTCTCTATCTGGAAGGCATTCTTCTCTTCAGCCTACTTAGTGAATTCCTTCTCAAACTTAAGATCCAGGTTATATGTCATTCTCTTCCTCTCTGAAGCCTTTCCAGAAACCATCTCCCTCCATCTGCCTTGGTAGTCAACTGTGCTTGCCCTTGTGGCCCATATTACTTTGAATATATTTCAGTGAGAGTCCTTGTTACATTAGATTGAAAGATGCTGAGTAACTTGAAGTTCCCTATATTAGGCCATTTCAGACCTGTAAAAACAGTTACATGATTCATTCTATAAATAGAATATTTATCCTATTCATAAATATTCTATATTTCTGTTGATCCTTCCCTTCCTGCATTAAGCTCATGACAAGACCTACATATATTATTTCTTAAAAATAGATACCTAACACAATATTTCAGATATATAAAAAGCAATAAATAACAATGAATGGACAACCACATATCCACACTTTGGCTGAAGAAATATTTACCAATACAATTTAAGCCCCTGTTGCTCTTCCCAGCAGTATTACTAGTCTTGTCTCACAACCCTGCACTTCAGAGATACCCACTATCCTTACTTTGATACTGTATTTTTTCATTACCACGCATCTCTTTAGCATTTATTATGTAAGTATGCTTCCATAAATAATACATCAATGTTGGGCTTTATATAAATGTGTTCTGCCATTTGCTTTACTTACTCAACTTTATTTGTGAGATTCACCCAAGTTACTGTACAGATTTAGTTTATTCATTTCCATTACTGTATGGAATTCCATTAGATAAATATACTATAATATTTAATTAATTATACATTTGATTAGTTTTAATTTTCTACTATAAAAATGTTGCATAGATATTTTTATAAGTCTCTTTATAAATGCATAGGAGAGGAGAAGGAAATGGCAACCCACTCCAGTGTTCTTGCCTGGAGAATCCCAGGGACGGGGGAGCCAGGTGGGCTGCCGTCTATGGGGTCGCACAGAGTCGGACACGACTGAAGCGACTTAGCAGCAGCAGCAGTGTTTCTACAGGGTATTTACTTAGGAGTGCAACTGCTGGATTGAGACAAAAATCGTTGGAATGTAGATTATTATTGCTTGAAATAATAAACAAAACTGATAAACCTTTAGCCAGATTCATGACGGAAAAATGGGAGAGAGCCTAAATCGATAAAATTAGAAATGAAAAAGAAGAAGTTACAACTGACACCACAGAAATACAAAGGACCTAAGAGACTACTTACTGAGGCAACTATATGTCAATAAAGTGGACAGCCTAGAAGAAATGGACAAATTCTTGGAAAGATACAATCTCCCAAGACCAAACCAGGAAGAAATATCAAACACAAACAGACCAATTACAAGCACTGAAATTGAATCTGTGATTTTAAAACTCCCAATAAACAAAGGTCTAGCCAAATTCCATCTTTTGTCAGTGTACACAGCACAGAGTCTGGCAGTTAAAACACATTAATAAATATTTGTTGAATGAATGAATAAAAACTTGAAAAAAAACACATATAAAGAGATTAGACAATGTTTTTAAGCTCTTAATTTAGAACTGTGCCTATTAGGCTTTGTAAACTTTTATACTTATAGAAATAAATTTAGTTTAGCTTGGAGACTTTCCAGCAGTCCTTTGAGATAACCAGAGATAAGACAGAGGACCAAAAAATTAGGATTGGAAGTCCAAAACTTTAAATCATCTAACACAAATAGTTGTCTGCTCTTTTCTTAAATATCTCTAAGAACAAGTATGCTGGCTTTCATGTTTTCTATTATACTTCACAAAATATGATGACTAAAACAGCCTTTATTTTCATCCTGTTTGAACACCCCAGAGAAAAGTCTACAAAAGCAAATGTAAAGCAACTAAATAAATAAGAAACCACTTAGAAATGTGCCTATAATACATCAATGGGCAACAGATATACTGATTAAAATGAATATACAATTATGTACATGCTTTAATTTTAAAAGCTAACAATGGCAACAACCATAGTAAATACAGAGGGGGAAAATAATGCATCAGCCTTAAATGCTTTAAAATTTAAGGAAATTAATATACGATAACTTATAGCAGAACCACCAGGTGGTTCAGAAAGCATAGTGTCTTCAAAAGTAAGTCATAGAAGACTGAACCATTCTGGACAAAATACAGAATCTGTAGTAAGAAGGCCTGGTTTTGAGTTGCTATTCTGACATTTACCAGCTATTTGACACTGGGCACAGCATTTAATTCACCTACACCTCAGTTTCTTATCAATAATAGAGTTTATAATGACCTGTCATCCTATCTAACAGGGTTTTATATGCTTCAAATTAAGCAGAAAAAAATGTGTGACATCCTTCAATAATATGCAATTGTAATTATCTATCCTTCTTCATCTTCCTATCTCCCTGAGGCGACTATCTGTAAAAGTGTGTATTTTTTTTCTAAGCAGGGCTCAGTAGAGCTAGTATAGGCAAGAAGAGAGAGATTAGTTTGGGATTTTGCCCAGTCAGGGACAGAAGGACAACAGAGCAAGGGAATAAAAGATAATGATAAAAGAGTGAATGAAATAAGCTAGAGGCTAAGAAAGCTGGATAGGGAAGGAAGTAAAAACAAGTCATGCTGAGGTCAAAGGAAAGATAGAATAGGGACAGTCAAAGATCAGGTAGTTGGGGAAATTTTGAACAAATATGTATGTCTTCATTTATAATTTCAGAGGTGAGCCATCTTCGGGTGAGAACAAAGCCCATGGTGTGACTACAGGAGCTGATTACTTTAAAAAAAGCTCACCTCAGTTGAAGAGGCCATTGTGTTGAAGAAACAGACATCCATATGAATACTAAAGTCACTCAGGATAAGGCCAAAAATTGAGATGGAAAGGAAGACTGTGTGTGTGAGGTCTTTAAAAACAGAGAAGATCTACGTATAAGACAATGAGAGTGGTATATCCGTTGTGCTAGAGAGAACAAGGTTTTAACAAGTTCAGTTCAGTCGCTCAGTTGTTTATGACTCTTTGTGACCCATGAACCACAGCACACGAAGCCCCCCGTCCATCACCAACTCCTGGAGTTTAATCAAATTCACGCCCACTGAGTTGGTGATGCCATGCAACCATCTCATTCTCTGTTGTCCCCTTCTCCTCCTGCCTTCTATCTTCCCCGGCATTAGGGTCTTTTCAAATAAGTCAGCTCTTCATATCAGGTGGCCAAAGTATTGGGAGTTTCAGCTTCAGTATCATTCCTTCCAATGAACACTCAGGACTGATTTCCTTTAGGATGGACTGGTTGGATTTCCTTGCAGTCCAAGGGACTCCCAAGAGTCAACACCACATTTCAAAAGCATCAACTCTTCGGTGCTCAGCTTTCTTTATAGTCCAACTCTCATATTCATACATGATTATGGGAAAACCATAGCCTTGACTAGACGGACCTTTGTTGGCAAAGTACTGTCTATGCTTTTCATATGCTGTCTAGGTTGGTCATAACTTTCCTTCCAAGGAGTAAGTGTCTTTTAATTTCATGGCTGCAGTAACCATCTACAGTAATTGGAGGCCAAAAAAATAAAGTCTGCCACTGTTTCCACTGTTTCTCCATCTATTTGCCATGAAGTGATGGATGGAAGCCATGATCTTAGTATTCTGAATGTTGAGCTTTAAGCCAACTTTTTCACTCTCCTCTTTCACCTTCACCAAGAGGCTCTTGAGTTCTTCACTTTCTGACAAAGGGGTCATGTCATCTGCATATCTGAGGTTATTAATATTTCTCTCGGCAATCTTGATTCCAGTTTATGCTTCATCCAGCCCAGTGTTTTTCATGATGTACTCTGCATAAAAGTTAAATAAGCAGAGTGACAATATACAGCCTTGATGTACTCCTTTTCCTATTTGGAACCAGTGTGTTATTCCATGTCCAGTTCTAACTGTTGCTTCCTGACCTGCATACAGATTTCTCAAGAGGCAGGTCAGGTGGTCTGGTATTCCAATGTCCTTCAGAATTTTCCACAGTTTATTGTGATCCACACAGTCAAAGGCTTTGGCACAGTCAATAAAGCAGAAATAGATGTTCTTCTGGAACTCTCTTGCTTTTTCCATGATCCAGTGGATGCTGGCAATTTGATCTCTGGTTCCTCTGCCTTTTCTAAAACCAGCTTGAATATCTGGAAGTTCACGGTTCATGTACTGTTGTAGCCTCACTTGGAGAATTTCAAGCATTACTTTACTAGCATGTGAGATGAGTGCAATTGTGCGGTAGTTTGAGCATTCTTCAGCATTGTCTTTCTTTGGAATTGGAATGAAAACTGGTCTCTTCCAGTCTTGTGGCCACTGTTGAGTTTTCCAAATTTGCTGGCATACTGAGTGCAGCACTTAAATAGCATCATCTTTTAGGACTTGAAATAGCTCAGGTGGAGTTTCATCACCTCCGCTAGCTTTGTTCACAGTGATGCTTCCTAAGGCCCATTTGATTTCCCCTTCCAGGATGTCTGGCTCTAGGTGAGTAATCTTACCATCGTGATTATCTGGGTCGTGAAAATCTTTTTTGTATAATTCTTCTGTGTATTCTTGCCACCTTTTCTTAATATCTTCTGCTTCTACTAGGTCCATACCATTTCTGTCCTTCATTGTGCCCATTTTTGCATGAAATGTTCCCTTGGTATCTCTCATTTTCTTGAAGAGCTCTCTAGTCTTTCCCATTCTATTGTTTTCTTCTGTTTCTTTGCATTGATCTCTGAGAAAGGCTTTCTTATCTCTCTTTGCTATTCTTTGGAATTCTGCATTTAAATGGGTATACCTTTCCTTTTCTCCTTTGTTTTTCACTTCTCTATTCTCAGCTATTTGAAAGGCCTTCTCAGACAACCATTTTGCCTTTTTGCATTTCTTTCTCTTAGGGACGGTCTTGATCACTGCCTCCAGTACAATGTCACTAACCTCTGTCCGCAGTTCTTCAGGCACTCTATCAGATCTAATCCCTTCAATCTATTTTGTCACTTTCACTGTATAGTCATAAGGGATTTGATTTAGGTCATACCTAAGTGGTCTAGTGGTTTTCCCTACTTTCTTCCATTTAGTCTGAATTTGGCAATAAGGAGCTCATGATCTGAGCCACAGTCAGCTCCCAGTCTTGTTTTTGCAGACTGTATAGAGCTTCTCCATCTTTGGCTGCAAAGAATACAATCAGTCTGATTTCGGTGTTGACTATCTGGTGATATCCATGTGTAGAGTCTTCTCTTGTGTTGTTGGAAGAGGGTGTTTGCTATGACCAGTGCATTCTCTTGGCAAAACTCTGTTAGCCTTTGCCCTGCTTTATTTTGCACTCCAAGGCCAAACTTTCTTATTACTTCAGGTATCTCTTGACTTCCTACTTTTGCATTCCAGTCCCTATGATGAAAAGGACATTTTTTTTGATGCTAGTTCTAGAAAATCTTGTAGGTCATCATAGAACTGTTCAACTTAAGCTTCTTTGGCATTAGTGGTTGGGGCATAGACTTGGGTTACTGTGATAATGAATGGTTTGCCTTGGAAATGACCAGAGATCATTCTGTCATTTTTGAGATTGCAAACAAGAACTGCATTTTGGACTCTTTTGTTGACTATGAGGGTTACTCTATTTCTTCTAAGGTATTCTTGCCCACAGTAGTAGATATAATGGTCATCTGAATTAAATTCGCCTATTCCAGTTCATTTTAGTTCACTGATTCCTAAAATGATTTGAATCAGTCCTGCCATCTCCTGTTTCACCACTTCCAATTTACCTTGATTCACAGAATGTGTGGAATAGTGGTGCACAAAAGATTACAGTCAGCCTTCTCTCTTTCCTTTTGCAAAGAGTGGTCTAGGAGAATGAGCTGCACTGGTTCAGAAGGGCTAGAGAGCAAGTACTCTTACTCTACTGGCTCCCATTTAAGGCAGAACACACATAAAACATCCCATAAAATGGTTGACAGTTTAGGAAATAGGAGTTTCAGAGAACAGGTGGGAAGGTTTGAAAGGGAACAACAAGCAGGATTGGGAGAGAGTAAAAGGAAGCCAAGTCAGCACCAGAGTAACAGAACAGAAGAAAAACAGATGATTGGAGGAACTAGGACAAAGATAACAGAGAATAAGACTTGCTGGGTTTATATGGCCAAAGCTTATCAAAATAATTAGTTCCAGCAGTTCTCTGATGGCTAGGGAGTTAGCACTAAGCCCTTGGCAATGGTTTGGTTAAAATCCCTCATTTACAGATGTGGGTACATTTGAGTATATATATTTTTCGCATTATGTAAAGTGCAATACACACATCACTTTAGTTAAGCCTTACACCTATACTTTCCCTCATTTTATAAATGAGGGAACTGAGGATCACAGATGCAAAGTGACCAGCCCTGACCTGTATTATTTAGTGACACTGAGGACCCAGGCTTCTTTTTCAAATCTAAATAGGTATGGAAATATAAAAAAGAATTTGAAATTAGAACATCTTTAGTCACTTTCTTCTTCTTTTTTTAGTCACTTTCTACCAGTGAGATCTTGTATGTTTTTAACTCCACTAAGCCTGTCTACCAAACAAGGTTATTGCAAAGATTAAGCAACATCTACAAAATAAATCCTAGTAGCTATCTTTTTTAACTTATTTTCAAATGTGAATTTTTACGTTGTTTATTTCAAACTCAAATTCAAAGTTTCTAAATTAACGCCTACAGATTTCACAGTTAGAAGACTGAGGTAGAGAGGAAGGATCTACAATCTGTGGCTCCCTAGTATATTTAGGCTCAAGTCCAAGCTTCAGAGTTTCAGATCTTTAATACTATGGCCCCAGCCCACCTCTCTATCCACATCTCTCACTACTGACTTACACAAATATAATACTTAACCTCTGGCAACTATTAAGTTTTAAAAACATATGATATAATTTCCACATTTTGTAGTTCCACCTAAATTATTTAACCTATTTCAATGTGTTCTCAAGGCCTAAATAAAATTCACCTTGAGTGCAAAGACTAACCTTGTCCCAACTGTTAAGAAATGATGGCTCTACCTTTTGAACTTCTATATCGCTTTGCTTTACCTCCCTCAGAGTATTTACTGCCTTTTAATTTAGTCAAGCATGAAAAAATTTCATTTCTGCCAGCGGAGCTTAAGTCCCTTAAAGGTAGTTGGAAGAGAACTACCATTTACTTTGCATCTCTGAAGTGCCAATTGCTTTTCTAGTGCGTGTGTATACACATTACAGTATATACACACACACACACATTATTTCAGGTAATTTTTTGACACCCCACAAAGCAGAAATCTATTTTTTTACACATAATGATACTGAAAGTCACAGAGATTAAACAATTTGCTTACAGTCTTAAGGCTACTAAGTGACAGAGCTCAGATTTGAATCTTGGTCTTTCTAAACCAAAGCCTAGGTTCTTAACTATACTCTTTCCAGAAACCATGGGTATATCCTCACTACTGACTGCTTCCTATCTATCCATAGAAAAACATCTATGGACTTTTTGTCATTAAGTATTAGCAGAAAGGATTTGATATAGGGTATCTGTTCTCCTGCTTTTCAAGACTAAGAACAGACTTTTCAGACCCAACACGACTAATATGAGATCAGAATAAAGATGAACAGATTAGAATCCTGCTTCCAGGAAGGAAAAGTAAAAGACCATTACTTTCCCATTCCTGCATTTTAAAATTCCTTCTCCTCTGAGGTTTCCACCATCTGGTTATATCAATCCTTATCCCTCCTCATCTGTCTTCTACCACCCTCTCGATTAATCCCTTATATTCACTGCACCTGGGTCACAATCTCTCCTCTCTGCATCCTCAATCACTTCACTACTAATGCAGAAGCCTCCTCCCAGTTCCCTGTCACACTTAGCTTCACCAGCCTTCACCTTTGCTGTACTTCAGCAATCCACACACAGACCTAATGTCAGTGAGAAGAGCTTCACATCAGAAAATTTAACTCTAATATTCCACTTTCTGACCACAACCTCTTGTTTTTTTTTTCTTCCTATTTTACTTCCAACACATTTGCTCACTGATCTCGCTTTAAAAATCACAAAACCTCCAAGTCCCAAACTGAAATCATTATCCAATATTTCCTGACTCAGTTAATGTCACCATCATCTCCCCAGTCACCCAAGTCAAAAACCTGAACACACTGGACTACTCACCCTCTGATCTACACACCCAATCAATCATAAAGCCTCAGATTCTCTCAACTTCATCCCTCTCTCTTAATCCCTATAATCACATTTTAAAATTATTCAAGCACATCTATAAAAACCTTCCAGTGATTTAAAAAAATCACCCACTGAATTCATTTCAAGATACTTATGCATACAAGATTCACTATGACATGGACCCTGATTATATTTCCAGTCTCACAACATACCACTTATATCGCCATTATTATTTCTTAGCAGTACCAAACTGCTTGTGGTTCCCTAGGCAAGCTATTGGAGAAGGCAATGGCATCCCACTCCAGTGTTCTTGCCTGGAGAATCCCAGGGACGGCGGAGCCTGGTGGGCTGCGGTCTATGGGGTCGCACAGAGTCGGACACGACTGAAGGGACTTGGCAGCAGCAGCAGGCAAGCTATTCCTTTTCTCACACTGATGTCTTTCCTCAAGCTATTCTTTCTATTTGAAGCTCATTTTTAAAAAATCATCTTTGTTTGACTTACTTCTACTTACCATTTAGGACTTGGGCCAGGTGTCATCTCTTCCTCAAGCCTCCCCTCCAGTCCTGAGCTAGTCTGAGTGCCCTCCCCTGGGTGCAAGTATCAAGCGGCAAAGCTCTCACTTTTTATTCTGAGATGACCTATTTTAGCATCTAATTTACCATTTCCACAAGGACTGGAAATGTATCTTACTTATCTCTGTCTACCCAGTTAACATAGTACATAGCATAGTGCCCGACATACAGTAGACACATTAAGTATAAAGTTTAGAAGATGTTGCCTTTACATTTTCAATAGGACAGTCACACCAGTTCTTTCTCATAGTTTTTTAGTATTTCCCACTATTAACTCCAAGTCCTTTGAAGGGAAGGAATCAGAGCTTTTCCTGAGTCTTCTGTACAGAACGGTGCTATACAAAGTCTTATCCAACTTACATAAAAGGGAAACAGTATTTGCACAAACATACCAGAAATCAAAACTTGACCTGTGCTGCAAACTTCAAAACCACTGACCAATTGAAAAAATGAAGACATAAGAAGAAAGATAAAGAACCAATTCTGACTGCTGGTATGTGCTTATTTATGTTATTTTGTTTAAAATATAAACAGGGTCCCAGATACAAGAGCTTGACATTTTACTATAAGGCTATCACATCTCTCCTAAGTTTAAAAAATTACTAACCTGCAGGGTTTCTTAGGCAGGGGTTCAGGATGTTGGTAAAGACCCTATTTAAAAACATAATCCCCAAAACCAAGGCTAAGTGATGAAAAAGTGAAAAAAAAAATGCTGGTTGGTATGTGAGCAACAACAACAACAAAATGTCCTTTTTCATAGTCATTTTGGGCCTTGTGTCGGTAGTTATAAAGAGAGCAAAGAGTTCAATATAATAAAGCATTTCCCTCTCCAACTAAATTTAAGTTGCAGTCTGGCATCAAATGAGATCTCAATGCTTTTACAGTATAAAAAATAACAAGCTCTTCTATTTGCATGGTGCACTGCAACACTTCAATATACACAGGCTTATTTGATAAAGTGTTTATAGACATTTTAAAAAATGAGGGAAAAGCCAAATTTTTCCACAAAATAAGAACTTTTAGTTGGTTTAAACAAACAGTATTAGATGTCTTTTTTTTAAGTTCAAAACGCAGTACAGAAATGAGTAAAGGAATAGAGTACCTTATATTTAAGCAGGACACTCCCTGGAACCAAAAGAGTTTCTTGCAGAAATTTAACGGGTTTTGTCTCCTGGCTTACACTAAGAAGCTCTCCTTTAGAGGGCAAACTAGAGTGCATTCAGAGAAGGAATGAGAGAACCCCAGCCTACGACAAACAACTGAAGGGAAGTGGAATCAGTGAAGACGAGGCTCCGGGGACGTGATCTTCAGCTATCTTAATGGGTGTCCATAAGGGAACAGAAGTAGGAAGAATTGGAGGCTTCCATTTCTTTCAACCAAAACAAACAAACAAAAATTTCGAAACACCAAAGCTTTCCAGGAACGAATAGGTTTCCTAGGGAAGAGATTAGTTTCCTGTCACCGTCACCGGAGAAGATCTTCAAATAGACTGGTCAAATTATGAGGGCAGAATTTGGGATCTTCGAAGCTACTTTGGTATGGGGCGAGAGAAACGGATTCTAGATGACTTTTAAATTCCTTTCCAATCTGGAGACGTTCTGGGGTTCACCTCTCTCCTGGAAACCCCTTTTCATTTCTCTGGGGCTGGCCCACAGCCGTGCCCACGTGTCCAAGCTCTCCTGGCCCCCGGCTCACCTCAGTGCCCAGAGTCCCCCGCCCCCGTCGGAGGTTAGAAACAAGCTCTCCCCGCCCGTTTCCGGCGGCACACGTGAGCTGTCCCGGCGCAGCTCCCGCAGCCCGAGCCAGACCGGAGGACGCGGCTGACAGCTCCCCGCCCTTCGCACCTCCGACCCTCAGCTGGCCAGCAAGCCCGCCGACCTCGGTCCTCGCCCGCCCCGAACCGGATCCGGCCGGCGAGGATCCACAGGCATCTCTCAGCTCTCCTGTCGGAGCAGACTGACAGCTCCTCCGACTCCTGGCCCTCGGCCCAAAGCCAACACTCTCCGGCCGACCCAGCCCCGCTAGCTTGGACAGAACGACCCCCGCTCGGACCGCACGCGATGCTGACCCTCCAGAGTCCCCGTGGTCCTTGAGTTTTTCCCTCGCGGAGCCCCCGGGTGCCCCTACTGAGAGAGGGCCGCGGGCCGGATCCTGGGCCCCGCCGGACCGGCCGCGGATGCAGAACGCCGCGGGGGTTCCAGGACCGCTGAGCAGGCGGGCGACAGCAGCGCGCGGACCCCTGACAGGCTGACCGGCCAGGACACACAGACGGACAGTAGGGCCCGAGGGGCGGGGGCAGCGGCCCGGCCGGTCCCGGCGCCTCCTTCTCGCCCGGGGCGGCCCCTGGCGGCCCAGGCCCCTCAGGGCGCGGGCTTTCCTGGCGAGCGGAGGCGGCCACCGAGGCGCTTACCTGCGGGCGCAGCGACGGCGCGGGGCGGCTCACTCCCTGCCCGCCGCCATGTTTCCGCTGCGCAGCGAGCGAGAGAGGACGCGCGGAGGGGGCGGGCGGGGGCGGCTCCGGAGAGCGGCGGCGGCCGATCGGCCGGCGGGCTGGCGGGCGGCGGGGGGCTCGACCGAGGCGGCGGCAGCGGCGGCGGCGGCTGAGGCGGGGGCGGGGCGGGGGCTCCCTGGCCCCGCCCCCGGGCCTCCCGCCGTTGGGTGGCGCGCGCCTGGGCGGTTGGGCCCGCGCGGAGCCGGGGGCCGGCGAAGGCAGGGGGTTGTGTGTGTCGGGGTGGGTGGTGAGTACGGGTAGGGCGCCCCAAGCGGCCCGGCCTAGCCAGCCTCCTCCCGCCTTATACTCCGCAGCCCAAATCCACACCCCCACTGGCCCTGCGGCCCCCTTCTCAAGGGAGGGCAAACTGAGGCGTGGAAAGGGTTCGGGGACCGGTGGTGGGTGACATTAAGCGAGTTACCTCGAATCTCTACCGCAGGACCCTCACCTCTAAAGGAATATCATTCAATCCAGACGGTTGGTGTGAAGATAAAATAAGTTAATGCTTATGAAGCCCAGGAGAAAAAGTGCTGGGCACCCAGTAAGTAAATGCTCAGTAAATGGACGATGCCACCGTCCTTTAACTGGTTGATCCATTCAACAAGTACTTAATGCATTGAGCCCTATCTGTGTACCTGTTTGCAGCTCGTTCTGTTAGTAAACAGTTTTTGCTGCACTCCTCTGGTTAAATGGCCTGACCACTTGGACCATCCCTGTTTTAGCAGAGAGGAAACTGAAGCTCTGGGAGGTGAAGCTGCTTGTCCGAGGTCACCCAGCCAGTAAATGACTGAGTGGAGATTCACCTCCAACCTGACTTCAAAGCCTGTGCTCTGCCCACAGGGAGTCATCAGCTGTCAGGATGGGTCAGAGGAGGCACTTTGAGAGTCAGACCCTTTCAAGTTGGTTCTTGAAAGAGCCTACAAGGAAGAAGCTTATTTCAGGCAGAGGGATGGATGTGTGCAAGGGCATAAATACACATGATAGCGGGTGGCTGGTTGGTGTGACTGGTGGAGCAGGAATATGGGAGACTGTGGATATGGTGCTGAAGGAGGTTTTTGTGTACCTAGAATGACAATTAATGTCCTCGTATGTAATTTATTTTATAGGCCAGTGGCTTTCATAGTATGTAGCTCTGGTACTCCTTGGTGTCCCCTGAGATCTTTCAGAGGTCAGTGAGCTCAAAATTATTTTCATAATAATGCTAAATGTGATTTGCTTTTTTCACTGTGATTCTCTAATGAGTGTATGGTGAAGTTTTCCATAGACTACAGGACAGATGATATTTCAACACATTAAATGCGGAAACAGATTTGAGAATACAGCTGTCTTCAAGCCAGGTGTTAAAAAAAATCTTGTACAAATATAAGACACCACTTTTCTCATCAATATTTTGTTTCAGAAATTACAGAAATTTTAAATTAAAATGTGATTATGTTAACATGTAATGGGTTTATTATAATTTTAAGTGAATTAACAAAATTTTATAAATTCCTGTTTTAATTCCTAACATGGTAAATGTTGTTAGAAGTAACAAACAGCACATGAAAAATCTCTTCAAGTTCATCCATAGTTTTTAAAGTGGAAAGGGGTCCTGAGCCCAAAAGGCTTATGAATACCTGTAATAGCCAGTAAGTTGTAAGAAGGAGAGTGACTAAATCAGGTTTTCATTTCAGAAAGAGCTTTCAAGATCCAAGCCCAGCCTGGAGGGGTGAGCTCAGGAGGTGTAGGCATGCTAGACAGAAGGGCAGAAACAGAGAAGCGCGGGGCAGGTAAGCAACAGAGCCGGGACACCCAGATGACACTGGGCTTTGTGTTCGTCATCAGGTACCCTTCACCAGCATACAAGCACCAGAGTGAGTGTCTTATTGCTTCATTTCCACTGAGTGCTGAGCTGTGTAGAGGCTTCTGCTCACATTTGCGATGGACATTAGGGCCCTTTCTGACCTCAGCATGCTGTTTCTGCTTCTGTTGCCCACTTCCTAAGCAGTCAAGTGAGGGAGGCAGATGAGAGGAAAAAAGGAGGTTACCGATGGTCTTGTGAGTGAGCCTGAGAATCCTGGCAGAGGGTTCCGCAGAGCTACACAGCCCAGGGTATCCTTCACATACTTTGAGGGCTCACAGGTGAGGGGAAAAACAATTGTATCAAAACCTCTGCTGTCAGGAAAGCTATTTTTGAAGTGAAGTTCTCCAAAGTTTGAAGACTATGTTTCTTAACATTAAAAAAAAAAGTGTCCGTAGCCGGTGAGAATCTCCTAAAGATATATTATAAACTTCCTGCTGCTGCTGCTCAGTTGCTTCAGTTGTGTCCTAGCCATCCTTGTTTAAGAAACAGAAGTATTTTCTTGATTTATTAGAAACATGCACTGGTAGCAATCAGGCTTTATTATTAAGGAATCCTCTTGGACTATAGAGTCAAGGACTCTCTTTCACCTGATTAATGGCCCCAGAAGGCTGTGCTTTGGGGGTTCCCAGGGGGTTTCTTAGTTTCTGGTTTTCAGTTGCCACTTCTGCTGTCATCATGCCTATGCCTTTTATACCTGCTTCTAATTTGCTGAAGCCGAGAAGGTGCACCGTCTAAGCTTACTGGAGTTGCATCAGATAGCCTCTACGCAAGGGTCTGAGGGACTGTCCTGAGATGAGGCACTAGAAAGGTGAACTGCACAGGCAGTAAAGTGGGGTAGCTGATGATGAACTGTGGCCTTAGCCTTAACCTATTTGGTTTCACTTTCTTCCTCTATAAGATGGGGACAGTCACAGACAGTAGCTATCACGTTGAGTTGCTAAAAGGATTAACCCAAAGCATTTAGTTTGTATTATCAGTTCTGTTCACAGTTCTGTTCAACTTATTCTTAGCTCCAGTTCCATGAGATAATTCCGTAGGAATCCTCAAACTCTGTGGGTTAACGACCAGAATCATGACTCTCCATCCTAAACCTTCTCTGTTTGTGCTCCCCATTTCAGACAATGCCACCACCATACTCCCAGTCACTGAATCTTAAAATCATAGTAGTGCTTCTTTTTAGATCTTTTTTTTTTTCTTTTCTCCCCTTTTCCAGCCATGCTGCGCAGCTTGCAGGATGTTAGTTCCCCAGTCGGGGGTTGTACCTGGGCCACACCAGTGGAAGTGCTGAGTCTTAACCACTGGACCACCGGGGATTTTCTGGTAGTACCTCTTAAAATTCCTCGCTGTCCTCCACATCCAGTCAGTTTTCAAAGCACACTGCCTTTTTCCTAGTCAAGGTGCGGTTCCCTGGACTATCAGAGATGTAACCCAATTCTTGACTCTCTTCTCTCTACTTGCCTTCCACAACTGCCAGATCCTGGAAGCATCATGCCTACAGGACAAATTCCACACTTTTTAGCCCTGTCTTCAAGGTTCATTGGGCTTCCCAGGTGGCTCAGTGATAAAGAATCCTCCTGCCAATGCAGGAGACACAAGAAACTCAGGTTCTGTCCCTGGTGGCGAAGATCCCCTGGAGGAGGAATGGCAACCCACTCCAGAATTCTTGCCTGAGAAAATCCTATGGACGCAGGAGCCTGGATACAGTCCATGGGGTTGCAAAGAGTCGGACACAACTGAGGTCATTATGATCTGACCACAGCTCTTTGTTTCTAAATTTATTTCTCTCCTCCTTTATTTACTCCTTGATTCACATGTAAATTTTCTACATTTTCCTTTGCTGTCCTTTTCGACATATGTTCTTTGCTTCTCTGGGTTTTTCCACATATTGTTCTGTCTTCTAGAATACCTTGGTCTCCATCTCTGTGTGTCCAAACTTTACCACTCTTTTAAAACTTTGATTCCATGCTGCCTTCAAACAAACAAACAAACAAAAAAAAGATATGATATAAAAAAATAAAAATAAAAATGACTAAAAAAAAAAAAAAAGCCTTACGTGATGCTCTAGCTTGTATGTGCCATGCTTAGTCGCTCAGTCGTGTCCGACTCTGCAACCCCATAGACTGTAACCCCCACCAGGCACCTCTGTCCCTGGGGATTCTCCAGGCAGGAATACTGGTGTGATTTGCCATGTCCTCCTCCAGGGGATCTTCCCAACCCAGGGACTGAATCCAGGTCTTCCGCATTGCAGGCGGATTCTTTACCGTCTGAGCCACCAGGGAAGCTTCCCCTCCAGCTTGTATGATAAAAGCCAACATTTATGTAACGCCAAGGAAGAACCAGGAACTCTTCTGGGTGCTTTGTGTGCACCCTCTTATTTAATTTTCATGACAAGTTAGTTTTCACAGCAAATCTATGCAGTGAGAGTTACTATGATCTGCATTTTACAGATGAGAAAACTGAGGAACAGGGAGCTAAAGTGACTTGTCCAAGGTCACAGAGCTAGTAAATGGTGAGGCCAAAATGGGAATCCAGGAAGCCAGGCAGCCTGGCTTCTGTTAGCTCTCGGGTCAGGGCGTGCAAACCTCTCTTAAGGCCTCGGTCACTTTCTGCCTCCTTATTGGTTAACATGACTTATCTTGTCTACTTGAAAGTAAAAGTGCTAGTTGCTTAGTTGTGTCCACTCTTTGCAGCCCCATGTGCTGTTGCTCACCAGGCTCCGCTGTCCATGGAATTCTCCAGGCAAGAATACTGAAGTGGGTAGCCATTTCCTTCTCCAGGGGATCTTCCTGACCCAGGGTTCGAACCTGGGGTCTCCTGCACTGCAGGCAGATTCTTTACCATCTGAGCCACCTATCTTGTCCACTTACACTGTAAATTTTTTGAGAGTAGATTAAAAGAATTGATATAACAATATCTTCTGAAGTTCCTGAACTGGTAAGTATTTACTTACCAGTTTATTCTATAGCAGAACATTCTATACCAGAAGATTCTATAGCAGTAAAAATAAATGATCCAGAGCAGGACTGACAAACAATGATCCATGGGCTAAATCTGACCCAATTCCTATTTGTGTATGGTCCAAGAGCTAAGACCTTTTTTTCCAAATTTTATTTTTTTTAATTATGGAAGTATGATAACACATTTATAGGAGACACGGAAAATATAGAACAAGGTTACATATAGTTCCACTGTATAATCATTTTAAGTAGATAAATTAAGACTTACAGTTGGAATTTCAATAACAAACTCTCAAAAATTATTGGAAATAATATGTAGAGAAGTACAAGGATAAAGTATTTCTGCTTTATTGACTATGCCAAAGCCTTTGACGATGTGGATCACAGTAAACTGTGGAAAATTCTGAAGGAGATGGGAATACCAGACCACCTGACCTGCCTCTTGAGAAACCTATATGCAGGTCAGGAAGCAACAGTTAGAACTGGACATGGAACAACAGACTGGTTCCAAATAGGAAAAGGAGTACGTCAAGGCTGTATATTGTCACCCTGTTTATTTAACTTTTATGCAGAGTACATCATGACAAACGCTGGGCTGGAAGAAGCACAAGCTGGACTCAAGATTGCTGGGAGAAATATCAATAACCTCAGATACGCAGATGACACCACCCTTATGGCAGAAAGTGAAGAGGAACTAAAAAGCCTCTTGATGAAAGAGGAGAGTGAAAAAGTTGGCTTAAAGCTCAACATTCAGAAAACAGATCTTGGCATCAGGTCCCATCACTTCATGGGAAATAGATGGGGTAACAGTGGAAACAGTGTCAGACTTTATTTTGGGGGGCTCCAAAATCACTGAAGATGGTGACTGTAGCCATGAAATTAAAAGACACTTATTCCTTGGAAGGAAAGTTATGACCAACCTAGATAGCATATTCAAAGGCAGAGATATTACTTTGCCGACAAAGGTCCATCTAGTCAAGTCTATGGTTTTTCCTGTGGTCATGTATGGATGTGAGAGTTGGACTGTGAAGAA
>SJYC01107944.1:0-37073 GCA_006408675.1 Madoqua kirkii
AGAAAAACATCTATTTCTGCTTTATTGACTATGCCAAAGCCTTTGACTGTGTGGATCACAATAAACTGTGGAAAATTCTGAAAGAGATGGGAATACCAGACCACCTGACCTGCCTCTTGAGAAACCTATATGCAGGTCAGGAAGCAACAGTTAGAACTGGACATGGAACAACAGACTGGTTCCAAATAGGAAAAGGAGTACGTCAAGGCTGTATATTGTCACCCTGTTTATTTAACTTTTATGCAGAGTACATCATGACAAACGCTGGGCTGGAAGAAGCACAAGCTGGACTCAAGATTGCTGGGAGAAATATCAATAACCTCAGATACGCAGATGACACCACCCTTATGGCAGAAAGTGAAGAGGAACTAAAAAGCCTCTTGATGAAAGAGGAGAGTGAAAAAGTTGGCTTAAAGCTCAACATTCAGAAAACAGATCTTGGCATCAGGTCCCATCACTTCATGGGAAATAGATGGGGTAACAGTGGAAACAGTGTCAGACTTTATTTTGGGGGGCTCCAAAATCACTGAAGATGGTGACTGTAGCCATGAAATTAAAAGACACTTATTCCTTGGAAGGAAAGTTATGACCAACCTAGATAGCATATTCAAAGGCAGAGATATTACTTTGCCGACAAAGGTCCATCTAGTCAAGTCTATGGTTTTTCCTGTGGTCATGTATGGATGTGAGAGTTGGACTGTGAAGAAAGTTGAGCGCTCAAGAATTGATGCTTTTGAACTGTGGTGTTGAAGAAGACTCTTGAGAGTCCCTTGGACTGCAAGGAGATCCAACCAGTCCATGCTAAAGGTCAGCCCTGGGATTTCTTTGGAAGGAGTGATGCTAAAGCTGAAACTCCAGTACTTTGGCCACCTCATGCAAAGAGTTGACTCACTGGAAAAGACTCTGATGCTGGGAGGGATTGGGGGCAGGAGGAGAAGGGGATGACAGAGGATGAGATGGCTGGATGGCATCACCGACTCC
Organism: Madoqua kirkii; assembly: GCA_006408675.1. NCBI lineage: Eukaryota > Metazoa > Chordata > Mammalia > Artiodactyla > Bovidae > Madoqua > Madoqua kirkii. The sequence continues at coordinate 982 of SJYC01107944.1, forward strand.
ATGGACGTGAATTTGCGTGAACTCCGGGAATTGGTGATGGATAGGAAGGCCTGGCGTGCTGCAGTTCATGGGGTCACAAAGAGTAAGACATGACTGAACAACTGAACTGAACTGAGACCTGAAAAGCACTGTGAACTGATTAAACATAATTATTATTTATACAATTTTTATACTACAGCAGGATACAATTCAAGTTCCCATAGACTGTCAACTAGGAGACATTGGAACATATCCAGGAACATAAAACAAAATGTGAAATTTCATGGTCTAAAGGTATTGCAGTCATACAGAGTCTGTTCTCATCACTGTAGAATTATGTTAGAAATCAATATCAAAATGTGCTTGAAAGAAATCCGCATATTTTCAAGTGCAGTATGCCATTTATCAAGAGAGATCTTCGACTTAGCCATTGAAAGCCTCCATAAAGTTAGAATGAAGACAACAGAGAGTGCTTGCAGAGAACAAAGCATTTACATGAACAATTAGTATCAAAATGAGAAATTAATATTGAAGATACTTCCAACAAAATCCCATGTACATGGAAATTAATTTTACACTTTTTAAGTGGTTAAAAAAAGAATATGTCATGACATGTGAAACTTTTATGCCAATAAAGGTTTATTGGAATCCAGACAGGATTTCTACGGCTGCTTTTGTATCACAGTGGGTTTTATGACATGTAAAGCCTGCAGTATTTACTCTTTGGCCGTTTATAGGAAAACTTGCCAATCCCTGACCTAGAGCTACATGTAATAACATGAAAATGTCTTTGAAAAGCACTGAACAAAAGAGTATAGGCAGTATGCCATTTATATAAAGCTTAAAAATAAGTAAAACGGTACCAGTTTTGTTTAGGGACCCACATGCAGTACAAGTATAAAGACATGCATGGAGACAATAAACAATAAATTCAGGGAAAGGTTATCTCTAGGGGTTGGTGTCGGCATGCCTTTGGAGCAGAGTACACAGGGAGTTTTAACTGCAAGCAAGGTGGAGAGTATACAGCATTCTTTGTGTTAAAAATTAAAACATAACAGATGTAACACTGACAAAAATGTTTCCTAAGAAATGAATAAATGAGGTTCAGGGACTTTAACTTCTATTTTGGCTGGTTGAAAATATATTTGGCTTTTACCTATAGCTAAGGTGTTATGCAGAGTACATCATGAGAAATACTGGACTAGAAGAAACACAAGCTGGAATCAAGATTGCCGGGAGAAATATCAATAACCTCAGATATGCAGATGATACCACCCTTATAGCAGAAAGTGAGGAAGAACTAAAGAGCATCTTGATGAAAGTGAAAGAGGAAAGTGAAAAACTTGGTTTAAAGCTCAACATTCAGAAAAAAAAAATCATGGCATCCGGTCCCATCACTTCATGGGAAATAGATGGGGAAACAGTGGAAATAGTGTCAGACTTTATTTTGGGGGGCTCCAAAATCACTGAAGATGGTGACTGCAGCCATGAAATTAAAAGACGCTTAGTCCTTGGAAGAAAAGTTAGGACCAACCTAGAAAGTATATTCAAAAGCAGAGACACTATTTTGCCGACTAAGGTCCATCTAGTCAAGGCTATGGTTTTTCCTGTGGTCATGTATGGATGTGAGAGTTGGACTGTGAAGAAGGCTGAGCGCCAAAGAATTGATGCTTTTGAACTGTGGTGTTGGAGAAGACTCTTGAGAGTCCCTTGGACTGCAAGGAGATCCAACCAGTCCATTCTAAAGGAGATCAGCCCTGGGATTTCTTTGGAAGGAGTGATGCTAAAGCTGAAACTCCAGTACTTTGGCCACCTCATGTGAAGAGTTGACTCATTGGGAAAGAGAGGGAGGGATTGGGGGCAGGAGGTAAGGGACGACAGAGGATGAGATGGCTGGATGGCATCACTGACTCGATGAACGTGAGTCTGAGTGAACTCTGGGAGATGGTGATAGACAGGGAGGCCTGGCGTGCTGCAATTCATGGGGGTCGCGAAGAGTCGGACACGACTGAGCGACTGAACTGAACTGAACTAAAGGTGTTATGGTTGGAGAAGGCAATGGCAACGCACTCCAGTATTCTTGCCTGGAAATCCCATGGATGGAGGAGCTTGGTAGGCTGCAGTCCATGGGCTCGCTAGGAGTCAGACATGACTGAGTGACTTCACTTTCACTTTTCATGCATTGGAGAAGGAAATGGCAACCCACTCCAGTGTTCTTGCCTGGAGAATCCCAGGGACTGAGGAGCCTAGTGGGCTGCCGTCTCTGGGGTCGCACAGAGTCGGACATGAGTGAAGTGCCTTAGCAGCAAGGTGTTATGGTAAAATATAAAACTGAAGTCTCCTGCTCAGATGATGTGGAGTTTGCTCAGATTCATGTCCACTGAGTTGGTGATGCTATCTAACCATCTCATCCTCTGCCATTCCCTTCCCCCTTTCCCTTAATCTTTCCCAGCAGCAGGATCTTTCTGATGAATTGGCTTTTTGCATCAGATGGCCAAAGAATTGGAGCTTCAGCTTCAGCATCAGTCCTTCTAATGAGTGTTCAGTGTTGATTTCCTTTAGGATTGACTGGTTTGATTTCCTTGCAGTCCAAGAGGCTTTCAAGAGTTTTCTCCAGCACCACAATTCTAAAGCATCAATTCGTTGGCACCCAGCCTCCTTTATGGTCCAACTCTCACATCCATACATGACTATTGGAAAAGCCATAGCTTTGACTATATGGACCTTTGTCAGCAAAGTGATGTCTCTGCTTTTTAATACACTACCTAGGTTTGTCATAGCATTCCTTCCAAGGAGCAAGAGTCTTTTAATTTTATGGCTGCAGTCACCATCTGTAGTGATTTTGGAGCCCAAGAAAATAAAATCTGTCACTGCTTCCACTTTTTCCCAGGAATCTCAGGGGCCATCTTAAAATTCTACTTCCTACACCTAGCGAGAAGTGTTCTCTTAAACACTTCTCTATGAATTTTCCTGGCAGTTTGTAGCTTTTTAATAGCACAGTATGCATTGTTCACCATTATTAGGGCACGTTTAAAAATTCCTTTTCTAGGCTGAAAATGTCTTGAAATCAGGAAACTTGTCTATACCTGCAGCTCTAATGCTTCAGACGAGGCAGTTGCATGAAAAGGCTATTCCTACATGTTTCCTGAAAAATTAAAAGTGTGCACATTATCATTCGAATCCTTGCTTCTTTTTTAGATCCAGATCAAAACTCCTCTGACACGTCTCAGGAAGAATTAATAGCTCCCTCCCTGTGCTGTCACTTGATATCATCTCTGTATGAAATGTGTCACCTTGAAGTATCTTAAATTAGACCATAGTTTCTTGAAGGTAGCACTTCACTTTTATTCCACTTTGTATCCCAGAACACAGCACATCATAGATTTCATTAATTGTTTAATGTTTAAAAGAAAGTGTAAAGGGCTTAAAACCGGAGGCAGGTGTAGAGTAGATGTGGGCTATGCCCAGACTCTTGGAAAAGAGTCACAGGTGGCGAGAAGCCAAGAGATAGAGAGCCGGTGGTGAGGGAAGAAGACAGGCAGATCTGTCAGGATGTGATTTTTTTTTAAAGACAGGGTGCTGCAAAGTCCCAATTCTGCTGTTTTATGTATCTCATTAAAGAGTAAACCTGAAGAGCGCTCTATAAAGGACAGCATGAAGGAGCACAGATTATTCCAGGACTGACGATTGGGGAACAGTGTTTTATCAAGTTGCTGAGTGGACAGTGACCCTAAGGGAGAGTTGGTAAATGAAAAGGAGAAATGGCTTCTGGTGCTTAAAGAAAGTAGGGATGGCGGTTTTGGCAGGAAGCGCTGAAAAAACCTGCAAGCTCTTAACCTACTCCTGGATTTGGAGTTTTTTCTCTTTCACATCTTCTTCTGGTTGTTGGCCTCCATGACTCCTTTTCCGCTTCATGCCTGCCTAAGATCATTAAGAGGCTTCCCAGGTGGCTCAGTGGTAAAGGATCTGCCTGCAGTGCAGGAGATGCGGGTTCGATACCTGGGTCAGGAAGATCCCCTGGAGAAGGAAATGCACGCCCTTCAGCATTCTTGCCTGAGAAATCCCATGGCCAGAGGAGCCTGGCAGGCTGCACAGCCCATGGGGATGCAAAAGAGTCAGACACAACTTAGAGACTAAACAGCAGCAACCATGAAGACCATTAAAGGGGGCAGTTTAAACCGATTTTATCTGGATACCAAGTTGGGGATCAGAAGAATGGTTGGACATTTTCTGGCTGATTCACCAGGAGCCCTGAATCTTCTGGAAACAGGAGGATGGGATAACAAGTCCGTTGTTGGAATTAGAGGTGGGCTCGTTACCACTGAAACACATGCCTTGAGTGTCGGGGAATAATGCTGGAGAACCAAATGATGACAGAAGAAACCCAGTTCTCCTTAAATGATGGTCAAAGACAGGTTCGTTTAGACCTTCCCTCCAATTCTGTTGCTCACAACCCATGTGTTTATTGGCTGTCTGGTGAGTTATACTCCCTGTGCAAGACTTTTGGGAGAGACCCCAACAGGGCACACTTCTTCCCCTCAATGAGTTTACAGTCCCACGAGAGAGAGGATTATAATACAAGGCAGGAAGTTAAAGTACCATGAGGGAAGTGTAATCAAAATGATGCAGTGTTTGGAAGAGATTGTTTCATAGAGAAGGAGGACTTGAATGATGGGTAGGGGAAGTTGGAGGTGGTGGAGAGAGTATTAGAGGAATGGGGCATTGTATGGAGAAGGTATAACGAGCTAAGGACAGAACACACTGAAGAAATGGCAAGTAGTTTCATATGGCTAGAGCCAAGGATTCTTATTAGGGAGGCACAGTCAAAAAGCTGGACAGAGAGAAAGAGGCTTTAGCAATGGAGAGTCTCAGCTGTCAGCTAAGAATCTTGAGAGTGTGTTGGGTAGGGTGAGCAGAGGATAGCGGGGTGGAGGGGGCTTGAGGGGTGGTCAGGGCAGATGGGGAGAGCAAAAGTACAGGTTTTGGTTTCTTTTGTCAGTTCAGTTCAGTCGCTCAGTCGTGTCTGACTCTTTGAGACCCCATGAATCGCAGCACACCAGGCCTCCCTGTCCATCACCAACTCCCAGAGTTCACTCAGACTCACATCCATCAAGTCGGTGATGCCATCCAGCCATCTCATCCTCTGTTGTCCCCTTCTTCTCCTGCCCCCAATCCCTCCCAGCATCAAAATCTTTTCCAATGAGTCAACTCTTTGCATGAGGTGGCCAAAGTACTGGAGTTTCAGCTTTAGCATCATTCCTTCCAAAGTAATCCCAGGGCTGATCTCCTTTAGAATGGACTGGTTGGATCTCCTTGCAGTCCAAAGGACTGTCAAGAGTCTTCTTCAACACCACAGTTCAAAAGCATCAATTCTTCGGCACTCAACCTTCTTCACAGTCCAGCTCTCACATCCATATGTGACAGGCTCTTGCATTTCTTTGCCTGGAATGCCTCTGCTCAGCCTTTTCTCTGATGTTCTGTGCATCCTATGTCCATAACAAAGCCACCTCTTCCAAAAAGCCTTGCTTTGACCCTCCAAGATGACCGTGACCTCTCCTAATTCTGAGCTCCCCACAACTTATCATCTGACCCTTTCCACTGACCTTTGTCATAGCCTACCTGCCAGATAGCTATTTTAATCTATATCTATTTTATGTCCTACACATATTATATACTTGGTAAACGTTTTTACTGATAGAATTAACTTCCCCTTGAATGTTCAGCACGTAACTTGGAGAAGCAGGGTCATGAAACTGGATGAACCTAATATTTCTGTAAGCATGGTGGACAGACCATAGATCAGAATGCATTTCTGCTAAGGCCAGAGGCTGAGATTAGACAGGACCTTGGAATTCAAGTTCACCTCATTTTGTGAGTGACGCCCAGAGAGGCACAGTAACTCACTCAAGGTTACACAGTGAGTTAATGATCTGAAACAGTACATGTGAGGGATTTATCACAGTGCTTAACACAACAACAGGCACTCAGTGCGTCCTCTCTAGCCTCTTGAACTTTAATCAAACACCAAGCCACTTGTAATTTTTTCCATCCTTTATGGGAACTTTATGCTGTTTCTTGCGTTTGAGGTTCTGCTTATACGAAGTGAAAGTTGCTCAGTTGTGTCCGACTCTTTGCGACCCCGTGGACTATACAGTCCATGGGATTCTCCAGGCCAGAATGCTGGAGTGGTAGCAGTTCCTTTCTCCAAGGGATCTTCCCAACTCAAGGATCAAACCCAGGTCTCCTAGTTTACCAGCTGAGCATTTCCCTTGCTCAGTTGCATACGTATCCTTTGCATCTGTGTCTCTCTGCCACCTGAAGATAAACTCAGAAGATTGGAGCTCTCTGTGTTTTCTTTGGTACAGACTCTGCACCTCACACCATACCTGGAACATAGTGGTGCTCAGTAGATCTTTATAGAATGAAGGTGCAGAGAGGGGCCATTCCAGGCCCAGGCCCCAGACCAGAGAGCCAGGCTCCTTATCGTTCCTCTGTAACTCACAGGGCCCAGACTGGATGCTCGGATTCTAATGGTGTGAGGGCTTTGCAGAGGAGTGCTGAGCCTCAAACCTCACTGTTTATCTAAGACACTTCTACTCTTGTTCCTCTTATAAAATACCAAATAAAAATAGCTCCAGGAAGCTAGTGGCTGAGAAATTCCAGGCTCTGTCTGAGCTCCTAGATAAAGGCTGTTATTGTGAGGAAGTTGGTCATTAATCCAACCTGCATTCTCTCTGTGCTTTCGTCCCACATCCTTCTAAAGGCACTGATTCTTTTTGTCCTCATTTGCCCTTAAGCCTGGTAACTGGAAAAAAAAAATTAACTTGACAGCAGTTGATATAAAATGATCTAAAGGTATCAGTTGGCTACAAGCACACTTTGTGCTCTGGGCTTGTGACTTTAACTTACTCTCAAAGTACTTTACCAGGTGGCTAGCATCCTCATGTAAAAGATGAGAGAAATAACACCTGCCTTGCCAGATTAGTGCAAGAGTGAAGACAAATAAGATAGGCAGAGGTTCCTGGCACGTGTGCTCAGTCGCACAGTCATGTCCGACTCTTTGCGACCCCAGGGACTGTAGCCCACCAGGCTCCTCTGTCCATGGATTTCCCAGGCAAGAGTACTGGAGTGGGTTGTTATTTCCTTCTCCCTCCTTCTCCCGGGGATCTTCCCAACTGAGGGATTGGACCTGTGTCTCTTGCATCTCCTACATTGGCAGGTGGATTCTTTACCACTAGCGCCACCTGGGTACAATAGCAACGGTTAAAGAAATGTTACATCTTAATCAGAGGTTGTGACCCCTTTACTACGTTATGCTGTGGTCAAACTTCATCTGGGCTATTAAGTTTTCTCAGTGAGGCTCATATTTTTGAAGAGTGATGTTGACAAATTATCACTCAGAAGCAAACAACCAAGATGATAAGAATCTGGAAATCAGACTTTATAAGAAACAGTTGAAGGAGCTGGAAATATTTAGCCTAGGAAAGAAATAACTAGGGCTAGAATGGCACATGGCAAGGCTGTAGATGGGTCTTCAAATAATGGAAGGGTTAACACTTGGAAACATGAAACACGGGTGTGATCCCTGGGTCAGGAGGATCCCCTGGATAAGGAAATGGCAACCCACTCTAGTATTCTTGCCTGGAGAATCCCACGGACAGAGAAGCCTCACCAGCTGCTGTCCATAGGTCACAAAGGGTCGGACACAAATGAAGCGACTTAGCATGCAGGTAACATTTGGAAAAGAGTTATACCTCATTTCTATTCCACAAATATTTATGGAACACGAGTTACATGCCAGGATCTGGGACTGCAAAAAATGCCACGCCTGCCTCAAGGATCTGAGACTACGAAGGACCATGACAATGCAAAAGAGGCTGTTTTAAGAGGTGTTCAAGGTGCTGAGAGGAAGAACTGATTCTGCAGAGAGGCAAGGGAAGGATTCACCAAGGAGGTGACATTGGAATGAGTGGTAAAAGCAAACTAGGATTTCTTCAGGCAGAGAACGAGGGGAAGGGCATGCAGGCGGCAAGTGCAGTGTGTGCAGAGACAGGTTTCCTCCCGGAGAAGCTGGGATGAGCAGGAAGAGGAGAGAAATGAGCCTGTGACGTCCTCTCAGGGCCAGATTGTCAAGGACCTTGGATATTAATCTAAAGAGTTTGGACCATTTACCTTGAGTGGGTATTGAAGAGCCATAGAAGGCATTTAAGCAGGGGATTTTTATTTTAAAAGGAAAGCTCCAGAGTAGCATGCTGAAAGGGCTCCACGGAAGAGAGAAGGCAGGGAAACGGGGCATCTCTGCATTCCAGAGAGTTACACACTGGCTTGACTCTTCCACTTATTATGGGTGAACTTGGGCACAGTATCTGAACTTTTTCCCCTTATATTGGGATGATCACATTAATAAGTGCCTTCTCTTTCTCTTAAAGGACAGAGTAGACATAGAAACAGAATTCTGCTCAACGAACCTTAAAATCATGGTCAAACAATGGAATAAATTCCCTCAGGAGAAATAGATATGTTCCCTGGATATGGTGGAAGGGGAGCTGAACCAGATAAAGCTCTAAAATCCCTTTCTACTCTAAGATTATGTCACTGTCAGAGTGGATGTATTAAGGATGTGGTCCAAACCGAGTTTTGACATAACCTTTTAGTATGGAAAGCAGAACATTGGACCCAAAGGAAATGAGTTTGTGTTTGTTTTTGGTTTTGGTTTTTTTTGGCTGTGCTGGGTCTTCAGTCTTTTTCTAGTTGTGGAGAGGGGGTCTACTCTCTAGTTGCAGTGCATGGACTTCTCATTGCGGTGGCGTCTTCTGTTGCAGAGCTCTAGACCGTGTGGACTTCAGCAGCTGTAGCATGCGGGCTCAGTAGCTGCAGCTCCCAGGCTCTTGAGCACAGGTTCAGTGTGGGATCCTCCGGAGCAGGGACCAAACCTGTGTCTCCTTCACTGGCAGGCGGATTCTTTATCACTGAGAGACCAGGGAAACCCCAGAAATGAATCTTTAAAATGAACGTCTATTAACTGAAGTGTGCAGATTGAAAAGACCCAACCTCTACTGACAGCAGTAAGAGCAGGTAACCACAGGAGAGAGAGAAGGTAGGAGAAAGCGCACTAGATATGAACCTTAGAGGTCTAGGCTCCAGTGTCAGAAATTAAGGCTTTTGCTCTATGGTCCTTGGCAGCTCATTCCCTATGTCTTGGCCTCAGCTTCTTCATCAGGAAGGTTGAACCTCTGAGGGGTCTTCTACTACTAACAGTCTAGGATTCTTGGAGTCTTGAGTTATTAAGGCTGTAAAAATTATGGATATAAAAATATTAAGAGATTCTAAGGATTCCCACAGCAGCTGTATCACTCACAGGTTATACACATGTCTCAATTTAACAGCATCAAACTCCATAAAATCTATTCAAAAAAGTGTCACATGCACTGGGAATGAAACTCATTATCATTCTCCTTGGAATCAGAACTTTGGAATTCAGTGCATTTTAATGCTCGGCATTAACTTAGCTGCGAATTGGATTATTTCATATTTCTGGTTGAGAGAGAAGGCACATTCACCAGTATGGCACAGAAATAAAAACGTCAGTCATCTGTCACAGAAGGAAGAGATTGTTTGATCTCCGTGATAACTTCAGAGCGCTGACGCAGCCTCTCTAGCAACAGACAAAAAGGAAGATCAGGTGTTTGTGTGTGTGCCGTTCCCTCTGACCAGCACATCCTCCGGACCAACCCCTGCTCACCCTGTTTGAAGCTTCCCTTTCCTCCTTTCCCGGTCAGTAGAACAGGTCCCCTCCCCTCACAATGCTTCCTCCCCCAGCACAGAGGGCCTTCATCTTAGTGGATGGGAAGTGTGGCCTGCATGACAGCAGGTCTCTAGGCGTGGGGACCAGGCCAGCTGCATACAGCTCTCACATTCCACAGCAGCATTTATGGAGCGGACACCATTATCCCCAGTGTAACCGAGGAAACAGGGGTCAGAGAAGTTAAATCAGTTTCTCAAGATCATGTGCCTAGGAGCCGGGCTCTGAATCATGCCTTTCTGACTCCAAAGCCTAGGTGCTTTAGACTTGTTGTGCCCTTTCCATGTCCTACTCATCGCTGTAGCCTGGACTCTGAGTAGAGGCCCAGCCTTGGGTATACATCAGTTGCAGCTGTCGAATGACTATCCCGTTCTGGTCAGTCAGTAACTATTTACTGAATGGAGCAAAGTGCTGGGGGCGGGTTTGGGAGTGGGGGAATGGAGCTACAGAGGAGAATGTAATTGGGTGGGACTGAGCTGGCCTTTCCTTGACTTGCTGTGAGCTTCTGGAGACATCTGCTTTGAAATAAATACTCTCATTAGCCTTTGAGGTGTCTCAGCTCAGCAGGAGAGGCTGTGGCAGTCTCTTGACAAGGCCAGCTGGTAGGATAGACCTGTTTAAACCAAATTAGTTTCACATCTTTCTAACAACCCTGCCTTAAGGTCCTGGTGTCATAGGAGAAACAGAACTCAGAAACAACTATTAATATAAGGCATACAAAAAGAGCTTTATGAAAGGCTGTCCAAGATTCTGAGAGAGCAGAATGGAGGACGTGATTAATTCTGCCTGTAAGAATCAAGGGGGCAATGAAAAAACTTCAAAAAAAAAGAGAATGGAAGGTTTTACAGAGAAGATGGCATTTGAGCTGGGACTCAGGGGTAAGTGGCTGTATTTGTTGGCTTGTTTATTTTCTAGTGTAGGATAGACCTGTTTAAACCAAATTAGTTTCACATCTTTCTAACAACCCTGCCTTAAGGTCCTGGTGTCATAGGAGAAACAGAACTCAGAAACAACTATTAATATAAGGCATACAAAAAGAGCTTTATGAAAGGCTGTCCAAGATTCTGAGAGAGCAGAATGGAGGACGTGATTAATTCTGCCTGTAAGAATCAAGGGGGCAATGAAAAAACTTCAAAAAAAAAGAGAATGGAAGGTTTTACAGAGAAGATGGCATTTGAGCTGGGACTCAAGGGGTAAGTGGCTGTATTTGTTGGCTTGTTTATTTTCTAGACACAGAAAGGGAATGGCATTCCTGATGGAGAATATGCCAAGGAAGGGAGGGACCCCACAGGAAGCTGCAGATGGTTCTCTGGGAGCGGGGTGGGAGTGGCAAGAGGTGAGACAAAAAACCTCCCCAGGTAGACAAAGGGTCTTGTTGAGTACTCTGCTAAGGACCTGGATTTATTCTGTACGTATTCCAAGACATTCTAGTGTTCAATGCGCTACATCGTCAGAGCCGCCTTACCATTTGTCTTTTGACCCCAAAGTTCTGACAATAAGCAGGAAAGCAGAAGTAAAGTATGGTGAAAATTAGGAGCCAGAGGACTTGGGATTGAGTCTGATTCTGCCGTATTCTTACTGGTGACTCAGTCTCTCTGGGCATGTTTCCTCATATATTAAGTGAAATGGCTAGACTTTTCAGAGCTCTACTATGAGTCTGTCAGCCAGTTTCATAAGGAAACTCCTTCACAAAGTTCAGGTCCTGTGGTGGACAGACCCTTGAGGCCGCCTGTCACCCTGCTGATAGTCACGGCTTTCTGTAGTTCTCTCCACTTGACTATGGGGCAGGGCTTGTGACCTGCTTCTAACCGACAGAATATATCAAACATGATCAGATGGGTGGAGGCATGTAATTTCATAAGTGGTTACATAGTTACATGAAAAAATTATAGCACCCTTCTTCCTGGAGTCTCTCTCTTACTCCCTGATTGGCTTTGAAGAAACAAGCTGTCCTAATGGGGATGCCTATCCTGGGGGGGCCCGCATGACAGAAGGAACTGCAGGCAGCTTTAGACAGCTGATGGCCAGCAAGAGAGACAGTCCTAGAACCGCAAGGAACCGAGTTCTGACAGCAACCCAAGACAGCGTGGAGACATCCTTCCCAAACTGGACCTCAGCTAAGACTCCAGCCCTGGCCAACACCTCGACTACAATTCTGTGGGACTCTAGGCAGAGGGCCTAGCTAAGCTGGGCTTGGGTTCCTGACCCATAGGATCCATAGAATAATAAATATGTGTTGTTTTCAGCCTCTAAGTTTGTAGTAATTTATTGTGCTGCAGTAGAAGCAGTTTCCCACTCTTAGCACTTAAAACTCCTGACCTCAGGCCCTGTGATCTATTCACAACTGCATGCCACCTGTCTATGAGTAATCCCATACCAATATCTATGTGTATTTATGTGTGAGTGGTTTTATCTATGCCTACCTGTCCAATACTTTGGCCACCTGATGCGAAGAGCTGACTCACTGGAAAAGACCCTAATGCTGGGAAAGACTGAGGGCAGGAGAAGGGGATGACAGAGGATAAGATGGTTGGATGGCATCACCAACTCGATGGACATGGGTTTGGGTGGACTCCGGGAGTTGGTGATGGACAGGGAGGCGTGGTATGCTGCGGTTCATGGGGTCACAAAGAGTTGGACACAACTGAGCGACTGAACTGAACTGAACTGTTGATCATACATTCATTTTCAATCACAGACCTTCAGGAAATACTATGTATGAAGCACACACAGAGATGGCTAAGTCCAGGGTTTGCTCTGAATCGCCCACAGCCTGGCTAGGGAGACAGTCCACGGTTCTAGATCTGAAAAGGGTCCACCTGCAAAGGGGTTGGGGGGAGGGGTAGAGAGCTCAGGAAATAAATGTGCCTCTAGCACTGTATAAATAAGTTTGCTCTCCCAGTGTCATCTCATTTGAGTCTTGTAAACCTCTAGGGTAGGTGCTGATTTTACAGAGGAGGCAACTGAACCCCAGACCTTGCCTTAGGTCACACACTTAATGTGGGTCAGAGTCAGGACTCTAACCCAGTTCTGACTTCAAATCGTTTGGATAATTAAGCGTTAACTACACATTTCCTGGGCCTCCCTCTGGCTCAGCCATAAAGAGTCCCACCTGCCATGCAGGAAATTCAGAGACTCGAGTTTGATTCAGTCCCAGGGCTGGGAAGATCCTCTGGAAGACAAAATGGTGAACCCACTCCGGTATTCTTGCCGGGATTATTCCATGGACAGAGGAACCTGGCAGGCCACAGTCCATAGGGTCTCAAAGAGTCAGGCAGGACTGAGCATACACACACGCATGCATTTCCTGTGTGTTACTATATTCCAGTGGAATGTCTAGTGGGAGTACTTATCTAGAACTGTCCGGGAGGTGCCGTGGTAGAATTCTGTCTGATTCCAGTGTCGATGGAATAGTGAGCTTTCTACTATCACCTCAGGGATGGAGAAAGAGGACAGAAGCACCCCCAGGCCCTGTCTTCACACACCTCCCCCCTGAGTGAGCACTCAGAGAAGTTTCTGCGAGGGCCTAAACTTGGCCTTCTCTGTCTGGAGTCATTTTATAGTGATGAGGATGCAGAGCAGTGATGCTCAGGAACCCAAAGAATCTGAGACTTGGTAAAATGCAGATTCTATGGTCCTGCCTCCAGGGATCTGATTCAGTGGGGCCCAGGAAATACCTTCAACAAGATCCTCCCTGATTCTGACACAGACACAGCACAGAGCACATGGACCTCCATGATAAAACTGCAGCTTCGCCAGGTGAGGGTCTGTCTGCCTGGACTCATGGGAGCTGCTCCTGATCATCACCCCACTAATGTTTATAAGTTCCTTACAGCAGAGGGGAAGCCCATGGTGTGCTGGTAAATGTTTTAACAACTAGCTCTCTGGGGAAAATTTTAACTCAAACACACAAAAATTCCAATATCTATGGTGTAAATATCTACACCGTGAAGTGAAGTGAAGTCGCTTAGTCGTGTCCAACTCTTTGCGACCCCATGGACTGTGGCCCACTGGGCTCCTTCCATCCATGGAATTTTCTAGGCAAGAGTACTGGAGTGGGTTGCCATTTTCTTCTCCAGGGGATCTTCCCGACCCAGGGATTGAACTCGGGTCTCCTGCATTGCAGGCAGATGCATTACCGTCTGAGCCACCAGGGACTGGCCGAACCAAGGACCAAACTGACAGTGCTGACCCCTGAACTGGGAGGAGGTACACACCACTGGAGATGTACACCGTTGACCCTTGCCAACGGTGGGAGCCAGCTGGGAGGAGCCAGCTCCAGCAACCACTGGAGGAGGCCCAGAGAGGAGTGCGGGCTTGCCTCGGGGACCCTCAGTTTCCCCACTTAGAAAGTGACAACTCATGAAGGGCTTCCGGTCTGTGGTGGATTATGCTTTACTCATGACTCAGTTATTAGGCCTTACCTGGAATGTTGGGGCAAGAGAGGATGAATTCAGGTGGCCAGATTGCTAAGGCATGCAAGGATGGAGGGCAGAGAGCAGGCCAGCTCCGGTCATCCCTTCTTCCTGGGAGAGTACAGGAGCTCATGGACTGGTGGAAGGAGCATGGGGTTTGGAGTCAGTACTGCTTCAAATAATGGCCCAAACATTTATCCTATCTGTCAACTGGGGGGAATAATGTTACATTTACCCCACAGAACAATGGTGATGATTAAATAAGATAAAGTCTGGCATGTGGTTGATTTCTGTGAATGTTCATCTCTCTCCTTTCTCCATTTCTTCCTTTGCCCATGACATTAATTTCTCAAATTTCTCTTGAGGCCAGTTAGACCAAAGGGCCAGTTTTGTTCATAAGCAAAATAGTAAGTCACCCATACTATATAATTGAGGGAAAGATGCTTCAGGCAAAAATTTATATGTATTGATGTAAACACAGGTACATTTACATACATATGTGTGCGTTCCTCTGTTATTCATTCCGTCTATCAAGAGGGCTGAGATTTTGTGCCATTTAAATCTTGGTCAGTGCCCCGCAGCAGAAGACCACCAGGAACACATCTGTAGTCAACAGAGTGGGTTTATTACTTGCTGCACAAAGGCCATGGCCCTCTTTGTGGAAGCCCACTGTGTCTCAGAAAGGCCAGCAGGGGGGGCTTGTTACCAACAAGAGTTTGCTCTGAGTTAGGTGCTGTCAGACAGCAGAGGCAGTGGGGTGACTGGTATCTTCTTTTTAATCAGAGGGCCTGGCAGAGGTCAAAGGCTGTGATTGGTGCAGAGACTCGTCACTCATGTTGCCAGGGGAGAGGGGGATGTCAGTCATTTTTGTGGTTCTGTTTTTGCCTGTATTTGAAGGTGGTGCTGTACTTTTTGTCTCACTGCATCACTGTTACGGCGACCTTGTCTGGGGTTGGTGTCCTATGAATTTTAGGTTTGCAGGAGGACACATGGTCTAGCTGTAATGGCCAGGCTAGCTGATGGTTCCCAGGGCTGCTGTTGACTTTATATATTCACAAAACATTTACTGTTGTCTTTTAGACACAGTCACAATACTATCTCATTGAAACCTTATAATCCTGT
Organism: Madoqua kirkii; assembly: GCA_006408675.1. Taxonomy (NCBI): domain Eukaryota; kingdom Metazoa; phylum Chordata; class Mammalia; order Artiodactyla; family Bovidae; genus Madoqua; species Madoqua kirkii. The sequence continues at coordinate 16,300 of SJYC01107944.1, forward strand.
GAGAGATAATGATCTCCATTTTATAGGTAAGAAAACCAAAAGGTGAGTGAGTTTCCAAATTCACCCATTAAAAGAAAAACATACACAGATGTTTCTGGAGACTTGAATCCAGAACTCTGAACTCTGAATCCAGGAGCTATTAAGCCACTCTGCCAGGAGTGAGTCTCTGAGGAGGCCAAAATTACCGCAAGACTTCCTTTGCTATCTGGAAGAGGCTGCTGTTCCTGGCAGGACCAGCCTGCCCCGCCCGAGGCCTTGTGAGTGCTGGGCACAGCAGAGGGGCACATGCCTGGAGTTCATGGGCACAGTGATTCTGTAGAGTGTAGAAGATGGGCACCTGGACTCTTTTCCCCATGTGACCTCAGATAAGTAATTTCCCCACTCTGGTCCTCAGTTGCTTTGTCTAATGTCCTAAGAGCCCCAGAGCTCAGAAAGCCTACAAGTAAGTGTTTTTGAGTGAATGTGTGGATGAATGAATGAGAGGCTCCCCAGAAATGGATCTTCTGCAGTCTGTGTTTTGTTGCGTTTTCCCATCTTTCTCCTTTGGTTGCTTCTGTCCCCTGCTTGGCTTCTGCCTCCGCTGCTCCCCCAGACCTCCCTCCACTGTCTACGATCCTTTCCTGCTGGCCCAGCAGCAGCTGCTGACGCAACTGCATCTCCCGGCAGCCCCTCAGCCTCAGCGACCTCAGGCCTCACGCCCAGCTGCTCCAGCCATGGGTCTGTGGCCAACTCCAACCCCCATTCCCTGCAGCCCCCTCCAACCCTGCCCAAGTTGCTTACCCAAAAGTCTAAAGAAATTGTGGTACATACACACAATGGAATATGACTCAGCCATAAAAAGGAACACATTTGAGTCAGTTCTAATGAGGTGGATGAACCTAGATCCTATTATACAGAGTGAAGTAAGTCAGAAAGAGAAAGATAAATATCATGTACTAATGCATATATTCTGGAGAACTCGATGGTACCCCACTCCCGTACTCCTACCTGGAAAATCCTATGGATAAAGGAGCCTGGAAGGCTGCAGTCCATGGGGTCGCTGACAGTCGGACACGACTGAGTGGCTTCACTTTCACTTTTCACTTTCATGCATTGGAAAAGGAAATGGCAACCCAGTGTTTTTGCCTGGAAAATCCCAGGGACGGCAGAGCCTGGTGGGCTGCCATCTATGGGTTCGCACAGAATCGGACACGACTGAAGTGACTTAGCAGCAGCAATGCATATATTCAGAATCTAGAAAGATAGTGCTGAAGAATTGATTTGCAGGGCAGCAGTGGAGAAACAGGCATAGAGAACAGACTTCTGGACGCAGAGAAGGGAGGAGAGGGTGAGATGTATGGAGAGAGTAACGTGGAGACTTACATCACCATATGTAAAACAGACAGCCGAGGGGAATGTGCTTATGTCTCAGGGAGCTCAGGGAGCTCAAACAGGGGCTCTGTATCAACCTAGAGGGGTGGGATGGGGAGGGAGATGCGAGGGAGGTTCAAAGGGAGGGGATACATGCATGACATGCCTATGGCTGATTCATGTTGAGGTTTGATAGAAAACAACGAAATTTTGGAAAACAATTATCCTTCAATTAAAAAATTAATTAATTGTAAAAAGAGAGAGATAGTCCTAGGGAAGCTGGGGCCTGCCTTAGATTTGACCCCATCCAACCCCCTCAGGCCCAGGGAGGGGACACAATGTACCCATAGTCACACAGCAGCTGAGCATGAGTCACAGTGGGACCCAGGCATCCTGGTCACTGGTTACAGCCCCCTGTCTTCTGGGGAAGTCCTTTTTAATTGAAACCTGCAGCTCATTGTACATTCAGTACGTTGATTCCACCTGGCTTTGTTGACTTGTCTCCTGTCGTGGTTCTGGGAGATGGGAAGAAGAAGAGAACGCTGTCTGTGCTTCCAAGGAGATCCTAGTCAAGTGGGGAGACAAATAGATCAGTGCATTGGAATTGCTCTGGTAGCTAAGCAGACAAAATGCTGCAGGAAGGAAGATGGGAAAGTAACAAGGAACTCTCAGGGATAGTAAGAAGCTCCTGATATTTGAGTCGGGTCTTGAAGTATATGTAAAAGTTTACCAAGCAGAGAGGATGAGTGTGGAGTAGAAGATCATGGCGGTCAAGAAGAACTACCTAACCTAAAGAAAGCATGGGGCCATTGAAGAGCATGGCAGACGTTACCAAGCATGATTTAGGGGGTAAAATGGTCTGGAATAAGAAGGATTTAGGTTCTGGTTTCAACCCAGCCAGAGTCACTGGGTGCCTTTAAGCAGGGATCGTTTAGTCTCAGTGTCTCAGTCACCTCCTCATTGTGCCAGAAGGACACCCATCAAGCCTTCCAGCTGCAGAGCTGCTCTACCCGACACGGTAGCCAGTAGCCACAAGACACTATTTAAGCTTTAATTCATTTAAGTGAAACATGATTTAAAATTCAGCACCTCCGTTGCACTAGGCACATGTCAAGGGCCCAAAGTCTACTGACAAAGCAGCCACCCTGTTGGCTAGCACGGAGTCAAATCCTTCCATCATCTCAGGAAGCACTTTGGGCCGTGGTGCTCCAGCACCCGGGCATCCTGACAGGGGAAAGGAAATTATCCTGACCTGTCACATAGCAAGCTCTCCAGCCTCCCCACCAGCCTGTTCAGGAGATCCCTGAGAAGGTGATGGAGAGGACAGACAGCTCCACTGCCCGGTCCTGGTTCCTGCCTCCCAGGACTCACCTGTGCAGTGACTTCAGAGCCTAGCATGTTACCCCTCGTCTAGAGCCCTCTCAACTTGGCAGCTGTTGAACATCAGGACTTGAGGGAGGCTTTGGGACCATGTAGTCTTATCCTTGTCTTTAATTACGGGGATACCAAAGACCACGGAGGGGCACTCATCTGCCCAAGGCGACCTGATAAACTTTTCATGGCAGATCTTGAACCCTGGTGTGGGTCTCCAGACTCCTGTTCAGTGTTCTCTTTGCTTCAGCACTTTAAAGGAGCCTAATAAGTAAAATGCGGAGAAGGAAATGGTAACCCACTCCAGTCCTCTTGCCTGGAAAATTCCATGGGCGGAGGAGCCTGGTAGGCTGCCGTCCATGGGGTCGCACAGAGTCAGACATGACTGAAGTGACTCAGCAGTAGCAGCAGCAACAATAAGTAAAATGACCCCCCTGAGCATCTTGTGTGCTGGATGCTTTTGTGGAAAAAATTTGCTCTGGCAAAGAGAGGTTCTGGAATCAAATCTTACCTTGATTGTTTAACCAGTGACTTTAAATAAGTCACCTTTAATGTCTCAGCCTCAGGTTCTTCAGATAAAGAACAAGGATGTAATTGCCTTAAGGATTAAAACAGAGTGCCTGGCACAAAGTAATTGCTCAAGAAAGAGAAACAGATTCTGAAGACCTAGGTCCTGCCTTCTACAATCTGAATATGGAGGCAGGATGGTCATGCCAAGAGGGATTCAGAGAGCGGGCTTTGTTGGCAGATCAGACAATGAATGTTCGGACACTTACTGTGCTGTTGGCTCCATCTGGCAAAGCAGTCTTTAACTTGAGGTGATTGATTCACAAGGAAGACACCATCCAGGAAAGGCAGGCCTGCAGGACTCAGACTGGACACAAGGTGGCGCTGGCAGCCCGCCTGGGAAACAGGAAGGACCAGCTGGCAGCCTGGGGAACAGGGTGAAAAGCAGTTCCACTCTTTTTGCTTCAGTCCTATGTCCTACAGAGGGAAGACCCTGGGGGACCAGAGGGTCAGGGCGCTGTGCGCCAGAAAGAAGGGTAAACAGGAATTTCACACTCTTTGCCTCATTACTCATCCCAGCCACCCTTTCAGGTATTATGTCAGTTCTATGCACAAGGCATCGTGACTCAGAGAGGTTAAATGATTTCCCCAAGGGATGCTATTAAGAAGTGGATCTAAGGGACTTCCCTGGTGGTACAGTGAGTAAGAATCCACCTGCCAATGCAGGGGACACAGGTTCTATCCCTGGTCCGGGAAGATTCCACCTCCTGCGGAGCAAGTAAAGCCTGTGCGCCACAACTGCTGAGGCCTCTGCGCCTAGAGCCTCTGCTTCCCAGCAAGAGAGGCCACTGCGGTGAGAAGCGTGCCCTCGGCCTGCACACAGCGACAAAGACCCACTGCAGCAGCAACAACAGCAACAGAGCAACCGCGAAGCTAGGATTCGAATGGAGCCCACCGCTTCCAAAAGCCCACTCTCTTTCTAGGGAAATCAGTTTCCCCCAGCCAGTGGAATCACTCTATCAACAGAGGTTAACCAGATTGTTAAGGGAGATCACACTAGAAAATCAGAAGAAGAGATTAAAACTGCTTCCTGCCGGTGACCGGCCGACCAGTTCCCATCCCCTTTTCACTGAGACACAGCAATTTCTTCTGAATCTATTTCCCCCTTCCCTTCTTGCACCCCTAAGCGCTCTTCCTCAGTGATCAGTGCAAAGAAATAGAGGAAAACAATAGAATGCGAAAGACTATAGATCTCTTCAAGAAAATAACAGATACCAAGGGAACATTTCATGCAAAGATGGGCTCAGTAAAGGACAGAAATGGTATAGACCTAACAGAAGCAGAAGATATTAAGAAGAGGTGGCCAGAATACACAGAAGAACTATACAAAAAAGATCTTCATGACCCAAATAATCATAATGGTGTGATCACTCACACTCACCTGGAGCCGGACATCCTGGAATGGGAAGTCAAGTGGGCCTTAGGAAGCATCACTACGAATAAAGCTAGTGGAGGTGATGGAATTCCTGTCGAGCTATTTCAAATCCTAAAAGATGATGCTGTGAAAGTGCTGCACTCAATATGCCAACAAGTTTGGAAAACTCAGCAGTGGCCACAGGACTGGAAAAGGTCAGTTTTCATTGCAATCCCAAAGAAAGGCAGTGCCATAGAATGCTCAAACTACTGCACAGTTGCACTCATCTCACACACTAGTAAAGTAATGCTCAAAATTCTCCAAGCCAGGCTTCAACAATACATGAACCGTGAACTTCCTGATGTTCAAGCTGGTTTTAGAAAAGGCAGAGGAACCAGAGATCAAATTGCCAACATCCACTGGATCATTGAAAAAGCAAGAGAGTCCCAAAATACATCTATCTTTGCTTTATTGACTATGCCAAAGCCTTTGACTGTGTGGATCATAATGCTGCTCCTACTGCTAAGTCGCTTCAGTCGTGTCCGACTCTGTGCGACTCCAGAGACGGCAGCCCACCAGGCTCCTCCATCCCTGGGATTCTTCAGGCAAGAACACTGGAATGGGTTGCCATTTTCTTCTCCAATAAACTGTGGAAAATTCTGAAAGAGATGGGAATACCAGACCACTTGACCTGCCTCTTGAGAAACCTGTGTGCAGGTCAGGAAGCAACAGTTAGAACTGGACATGGAACAACAGACTGGTTCCAAATAGGAAAAGGAGTACGTCAAGGCTGTATATTGTCACCCTGCTTATTTAACTTCTATGCAAAGGACATCATGAGAAATGCTGGGCTAGAGGAAGCACAAGCTGGAATCAAGATTGCTGGAGAAATATCAATAACCTTAGATATGCAGATGACACCACCTTTATGGCAGAAAGTGAAGAAGAACTAAAGAGCCTCTTGATGAAAGTGAAAGAGGAGAGTGAAAAAGTTGGCTTAAAGCTCAACATTCAGAAAACAAAGATCATGGCATCTGGTCCCATCACTTCATGGCAAATAGATGGGGAAACAGTGGAAACAGTAGCTGACTTTATTTTTTGGGCTCCAACATCACGGCAGATGGTGATGGCACTGTAGCCATGAAATTAAAAGATGCTTACTCCTTGGAAGGAAAGTTATGACCAACCTAGACAGCATATTAAAAAGCAGAGACATTACTTTGCCAATAAAGGTCTGTCTAGTCAAGGCTATGGTTTTTCCAGTGGTCATGTATGGATGTAAGAGTTGGACTGTAAAGAAGGCTGAGCTCTGAATAATTGATGCTTTTGAATTGCAGTGTTGGAGAAGACTGTTGAGGATTGTTGAGAGTCCCTTGGACTGCAAGGAGATCCAACCAGTCCATCCTAAAGGCGATCCATCCTGGGTGTTCATTGGAAGGACTGATGTTGAAAGTGGAACTCCAGTACTCTGGCCACCTGTTGTGAAGAGCTGACTCATTTGAAAAGACCCTGATGCTGGGAAAGATTGAGGGCAGGAGGATAAGGGGACGACAGAGGATGAGATGGTTGGATGGCATCACCAACTCAATGGACATGGGTTTGGGTGGACTCGGGAGTTGGTAATGGACAGGGAGGCCTGGTGTGCTGCAGTTCATGGGGTCGCAGAGAGTCAGACACAACTGAGCAACTGATCTGAACTGAACTGAAACGCTCTTCTCCACACTGATCTTGTTTCAATGAAACCACATCGCTTTGTTTCCTAGTTCAAAACCCTCTGGTGGCTTCCCATTCCAATTAGGGCAAGTTTCTCACCACACTGACAAGCAGGGGTGTGCTGGTAAGTGTTCGACAATGGGCTCTCAGGGATGTGGCGCCCTGATGTGCAGCATTTACTAACTGCAGTCTATGTTCTCCCTCCACGGCCAGTTTCAAGCTTCTAATGCTGCATCACTGAACAACAAGCGGTCTGGGCCAGTCTGAGCTGGCTCCACCCCACACTGCACCAAGGCCTCTCTGCCCCGGCTCACTCTGCTGGATCCCTGGCCTTTTCTTGGCTTCTTGAATGTAACAAGCACACCCCTACTTCAGGGCCTTTGCAGTTGCTCTCCCCTGTTCGGGATGCTCATCCCCCAGATCCGTGCATAACTTGCTATATCTCCTCATTTAATGCTCTGCTCAAATATTACACAGAGGCCTTCCCTCATCAACCTGCCTAAGATATGCAAACCCCCACCTATGCAAAGTCCCCCACTTTAATTAACTCCCTTGCTCTGCTTTAGTTTTCTCTAAGGTCACCAATCACTGTCTGATAATAAATGATAGACTTATTTATACTTTAGGAGAAAAGGGTGGCAGGGTTAGATAGCATCACTGACTCAATGGACATGAACTTGAGCATACTCCAGGAGGTAGTGGAGGACAGGGAAGCCTGGCCTGCTGCAGTTCATGGGATTGCAAAGAATCAGACACAACTTAGTGACTGAACAGTAACAATTTATAGGTAGTTGTCTGTGTCATCAGTGTAACCCATAGGACAGGTCTGGCTCAAAGAAGGCACTCAGTAAACACTGGTTAGATCAGTATGATGCGTATGATGAGCTCCGTGAGGCCAGGGCCAAGCCTCATATGGTTCAGTGAAGGGACATGTGAAACTCCCACCAGCGTCACAGGATGAGAGCCTCGAGTTATGAGCACCAGACCAGTTCTGGATGGGGTCCCAGGAGTCCAGGGAGGAACCAGCCATCCACTAGGCAGAGTGAGTAGGCAGAGAAAAATTGATCCCACATGAGAAAAAACTACAAACTAAAGTTCTGAAGTGCAAGGGAAAACTAGTGAATAAAGTTGAGAGTAACATCCGTCTATGAAAAGAGAATAATGAATTACAAATTAAAAATAGGCAGAAACGAAACGAAACCATTTAGAAACATTGGGAATGAGAAGTAAAGTTATTGAAAGAAACTAAAGAGATAGACTACATCTAGACTGGATGTGATAGAAGACAGGATGAATTATTTGGAGGAGAAAACTGGGGATTTCACCCAGGATACAGCAAGAGATGGAGAGATGAATTATGGGAACGAACAGTATAGATGTTAGAAGGATTTTAACACAACAGATATGTTGCAGACACTGTTGGTGCCTGACCAACACCAGCAGTCACCTGAAAACAGAGCTGTGCAAAAGAACAGCTCCCTGCATCTCCGTTTGAGTGCATTTTCTGGCTGCAGGGGCATGCTGGCACAGGGGCAGGAAGAGTTAGCCCTAGAAAAGACCTCAGGCAGAAGAGGACAGTAGTTCAAGGATAAACGCTCTGGCTTCCTTGTTCCTTGGTTGGGTAATTGCACAGACCGCTTCACGTGGTTTCCCATAGGTCCCACAGCAGGACAGAGTCCGTAGCTGAAAGGAAGGCTGAGAAGCATAGTCTTTATTCCAAGTGGTCATGTACCTAATTAAAAACCAGAGATTCTATTACTAAGGAAAAAGGGGGAAATGGACACTGAGAGATAACTGATATTTTATGCCCCGAGCAGTTAGGAGACATGGAATATCAGTTGGCAGACTGCTACGCAGGAGTTCCGGGAGAACAGAGGGGATGCGAAAGAAGCAAGATGAAAGAATAAAGGCTGAGAATTTTCCAAAATTAAAGAGAGATATCAGAGCTCAGATTCAGAGTGCATACTCCATGCTGAACAGAACAAATAAAAGTAAATTCACACCTAGCCGTGCTATAGTGAAACTATAGCATATCAAGGGGTAAGGGAAAAAAACACAAAAGCTGCTACAAAGCAACCCCAGACTCCTGGGACCCCATCTGGAACCAGGTTTCATGCTGATGAGTCTGGCTCTCATCCTCGATGCTGGTGGGGGTGGTCACACCCAGTCACTGCACCAGCGTGAACCTTGGTCCTGGCCTCACACAGGCCTCATTTAGCCTTTTCTCTCTGAGGGAGCCAAAGTCCTGACTCCTAACTGCTCCCCCTGCTTCCGAGCCCAGACCCGTAGCTTTCATGCTGCACAGCCCTTTGTGTGCCTGTTGCATTTCTTGTCCATAAAGATGTTTATCCTGGTTTGAATGTGGTTGTTTCTGCGTTGAATTTCTCTTTTTATGTCATTTCTCTGAGTTTGGGGCTCCACAGGTGCTTCCCCAGTGGCTCAGAAGTTAAGAATCTGCCTGCAATGTAGGAGCCACAGGAGACATGGGTTCGATCCCTGGGTTGGAAAGATCCCCTGGAAGAGGGAGGGCATGGCAACTCACTCCAGTATCCTTGCCTGGAAAATCCCATGGACAGAGGAGCCTAGCAGGCTCCAGGGGGTCGCAAAGAGCCGGACATGACTGAAGCGACTTAGCACACGTGCTGAGTTTGGTGCGTGTTGGTGCGATTCAGAACAAAGACCTACGGTACCATCTTGACCAGAAGCTTCTGGGCCATCTGAATTCCCATAGCATGGACAGAGTCTGCCTGTGATAGGACCGTATTCAGCAGCTAGAAATGCAGATATGGGAAAGGAAAGAGTCTGCCTTTCTAGATGCTTCTTTTTTCTTTTCCAAGGAGACACAGGCCCCGGAGGACCCCAGACACCCCTGACCAAAGCACACTGGGCCTCCCGGCCTCCCTGCCTCCCGGTTCACTGCGCCCTGACTCTCCCAAGTCATTCCATCATGGGGCTTCCTGCCAACACTCCACCTCAAAGGTCTCCACTGATGTGGGGCTTGAGGTGTTCACAGCCATATTTGAATTTCAACAAGGAGCTCATAAAGATGTTTTCATCTTTGAAACGTACAGGAATGGAATTCAAACGGCAGAATGACAGGCTGTGTGTGGGGTCGATTGGCTGGGTCAGAGACATCACACCTGGCTGGCGGGGAGAGCTTTCTGGCGACAGGAGCTGTCCAACAAGGAGTGGGCTGCTGTCACTGAGGGAAGTCAAGCGGGGGACGGCTGACCTTCCACTGGGCACCAGGTGGGGCCCTGGATGTGGGGAGGATTCTGGGAGACGCAGAGGCAACAGCGCCACAAACCTTCCCGTGCACCGAAAGCGTCACTAAAACGTTCTTGCTGTTCTAAGAAGCCACACAGCTGCTCTGAAAGCCAGCCTCCCACCATCCTCATGAATTTCCAAAAGCACACCCTCCACTGCCCCCTGTGTGCCCTGAGAACGGGGTGTCTCACTCCCCCTTTGGGGGTCTCATCTGTGGAGGAAAGGGCTGGACTCAACTCTAGCGATTCTTAGAGGCTCCACCAGCAGAGAGAGCTCAGAGTCTAGGTGACGTGGGGCGTCCACACGGCTCCCGAGACCTTGGCCTCCTCCTCAGCCTCCTCCTCAGTCACCCCATGCGCCCCTCAGGTCACCCCGCGCACCCCTCAGGTCTACCCCCCTGTGGGACCCACTCTGAAGAGGTGACCCCACCTGCCAAACCTGTGCTCCAAAACCTGCTGCTAACAGTAGTGTCTTACAGCTTCCATAGCACTGAGATTTACTTTCTCTTCTTTTATGATTTAAAAATGCTAACAGAATTGCTGCTTTGGTCTGTGTTTTAAAGCCACAGCATTTTCCTCAATGCTACCACATTTGTGATGCCTGTAAATTTTACTCTAAAGGGTAAATACAATGCCAGAAAGACTTTCTTGGGGGGAAAATGCATTTCCCCTCCTGACTGTGGTGGGGCTCAAAAACTTTTATAGCACGACTGATAGCATATAACAGATTTCATAGCGTGATTGGTGACACTTAAAAGGAGATCAGTCCTGGGTGTTCTTTGGAAGGAATGATGCTAAAGCCTCAAATTTGCTGGCATTTTGAATGCAGCACTTTCACAGCATCAACTTTTAGCATTTGAAATAGCTCAACTGAAATTCCATCACCTCCACTAGCTTTGTTCATAGTGATACTTCCTAAGGCCCACTTGACTTTGCATACCAGGTTGTCTGCTTCTAGGTGAATGATCACACCATCGTGATTATCTGGGTCATGAAGATCTTTTTTGTATAGTTCTTCCATGTATTCTTGCCATTTCTTAATATCTTCTGCTTCTGTTATTTCCATATAATTTCTGTCCTTTATTGAGCCCATCTTTGCATGAGATATTTCCTTGGTATCTCTAATTTTGTTTTCTTTTTTTAATTTTTTTTGTTTTACAATACTGTATTGGTTTTGCCATACATTGACATGAATTAGCCACGGGTGTACCTGAGTTCCCAATCCTGAACCCCCCTCCCACCTCTCACCCTATCTTTCCCTTTCTATTGTTTTCCTCTATTTTTGCACTGATTGCTGAGGAAAGCTTTGTTATCCCTTCTTGCTATTCTTTGCAAAAGCATTAAACAATTTCAGTTTGCCAGCATTATACACAGCACTGAGCAATTTTGAAGGCAACTGTGTCATAATTCTAAAATTAAATGTACAGTTCTTCTTATTGAACAAGTTCACTCTGAGTTTTCTAATCAGACTTATTTATAATGGTGAAAATATATGTGATATTCTGTATATCCATCACTAAAAGAATGGTAGGCAAACTATTGGGAATTTACTTATTTTGCCTGTTTACTTGTCAATAAGTAAAGCAGAAGGTGAAGAACTAAAGAGCCTCTTAAGGAAAGTGAAAGAGGAGAGTGAAAAGTTGAAAGTGAGAGTGAAAATTCAACATTCAGAAAACTATGATTATAGCATCCAGTCCCATGACTTTATGGCAAATAGATGGGGAAATTAAGGAAACAGCAAGAGAATTTATTTTGGGGGGTGCTCCAAAATCACTGCAGATGGGTATTGCAGCCATGAAATTAAAAGACACTTGCTCCATAGAAGAAGAGCTATGACCAACCTAGACAGAATATTAAAAAGCAGAGACATTACTTTGCAAACAAAAGTCCATCTAGTCAAAGCTATTGTTTTTCTCGTATTCATGTATAGATGTGAGAGTTGGACTGTGAAGAAAACTGAGTGCTGAAGAATTGATGCTTTTGAACTGTTGAACTCTGGGAGTTGGTGATGGACAGGGAGGCCTGGTGTGCTTTGATTCATGGGGTCTCAAAGAGTCAGACACGACTGAGCAACTGAACTGAACTGAACTGAACTGATATGCTTCAGAGTGCTGTCTCTTGTAATATGTATGGGAATCCATTTTACAGGTGAGAAATCTAGGCCCAGAGAAGGAAAGTGACTTGCTCACAGACACACAGCTGAAGGGCAGAGAGCACTACCCTCTCAGCCGTACTCTCTTCAGATCCTCCGGTTGGTTTCTGTTCAGGCTTCTATTCTCCAGGAGGATTTCTGCTTATGCAAGAATTTCTATTTGGATTGCAACCCGTAGGTAATTACATAAACTGTAGGTAATGACATATGGTTTTCCAGTAGTCATGTATGGATGTGAGAGTTGGACCATAAAAAAAGCTGAGTGCTGAAGAATTGATGCTTTTGAACTGTGGTGTTGGAGAAGACTCTTGAGAATCCCTTGGACTGCAAGGAGATCCAACCAGTCAATCCTAAAGGAAATGGACTCTGAATATTCATTGAAAGGACTGAATGCTGAAGCTGAAACTCCAATACTTTGGCCACCTGATGTGAAGAACTGATTGACTGGGAAAGACCCTGATGCTGGGAAAGATTGAAGGTGGAGGAGAAGGGGACGACAGAGGATTTTCCAGATGGTTGGATGGCATCACTGACTCAATGGGCATGAGTTTGAGTAAACTCTGGGAGTTGGTGATGAACAGGGAAGCCTGGCATGCTATCGTCCGTGGGGTCTCAAAGATTTGAATACAACCGAGCAACTGAACTGACTGAATGATGTATTAGAGCTTCCCAGATGGCTCAGCAGTAAAGAATCCGCCTGCAATGCAGGACACATGGGTTTGATCCCTGGGTCAGAAAGAGCCCCTGGAGGAAGGCAGAGCAACCCATTCCAGTATTCTTGCCTGGAGAATCCCATAGACGGAGGAGCCTAGTGGGCTACAGTTCATGGGGTTGCGGAGTCCGACGCAACTGTAAGTGACTTAGCATAATGACACTTAACACTTTGAGATAACTTTTCTGACTACAAGAATAATAACGTGTGATCTGTTTCTTGCTAACTTTATTTGGGTAACTTTTTATGTCCAAATTATTACAGATTCATAGGAAGTTGCAAAAAATCATGCAAAGAGGTCACATGACCCTTCTCCTAGTTTCCCACTGTGTGGCCGTGTCAATGTCAGGACACGGACAGTGTGTGTGTGAGGTCTGTGTGGTTTTATCACAGGCCCAGGTTTCTGCAAGCACTGCTGCTCTCAAGGCAGAGAACTATCCAGAACCACAAAGAAATCTCTCCAGCTACTTGTAGAACCGCTCCTATCCACTTTCCTCCCACGATGCCTCGCCCCGGGCAATTATGACTCTTCTCCCCATTTCCACAATTTTGTTATTTCTAGGGTGTCATATAAGTGGAATCACGCAGTAACCTTTGGAGGCAGATTTTTTTTTCACTCAGTGAAATGCCTTGAAATCCATCCAGTTGTTGCATGTAGTGATGGTTGGTTCCTTTTTATTGTTAAGTAGTATTCCATCTGTGGACAGTTTTTTTTTTTAATTGCAAATACAGAAAATATGCAAATGTTTGTATACAAAATATATACAGAAAAAAAACCCAAACACCCAAATTAGGGTGGGGGTGGAAGAGGTCTCCTGACTTCCTTTTTGCCCAAATGACAGCCCGAGAAACCCAGGGCTGACCGTCTGCAGACACGGAGGCCAAGACATGGAAGACGAGGCAGAGAGAAGACGAGCCGTCTACCCCAAGCCCTGCCGCTCCCTCTCCTCAGCACTGTGGGACTCCATCTGGCTGCTGCTGACTCTCCCCTTGCATCTCTGTCTCTTTTCTTTTTTCCCCTCTCTTTCTCCTCGCCCTGTGTGTCTCCATCTGTCTCTGAGTCATTCTCCCTCTTTTTCTCAAACCACAAAACATGGCTAAATGCAATTTCCATTGAGTGCAGAATCTTGTGTCTGTACTTCATTATTCTGTCTGGATTCGTACATGTTTTCAATTGCATAATTCCCCTCCTTCCTCATTTTCTCCCCAAGACTTTCTCCCACATAATATGAGCATTTGGGGGCCAGCTTTTGACAGTTCTGCCTTTGAATGCTGTAAAAAGTAGAGTGAGTGCCTCTTTCAGTCCTGCGCCACCAGGGAAGCTTGGTTGGCAAGTTCCCCGGGGTTCCTGCTGGGCTTTGTCCCTTAGGCCAGTCCTTGGGGAGGGAGGCCCTTTTATCCGCTCCTGAGAAGGCCAAGGCTTCAGCTGTAGCACTGGCCCTGGAAGAGCTCAAAGAGCATCCTGATGGCCAGCTCTAGGCCTTCCACCTGCCGGTGACCACGACATCAGGTTCAAACTCCCCTCTCTGCTCTTTAGGGCCTTTAGCATTTGGACTGAGCCTATTCATTTATTCTTTCAGCTGGAAAGGCTGGGCAGTACACTAGCTTCTTGCTCCAGTAGCCATCACAGTTCTGAAACGGGTTGATAAAAAATAACCTAAATATCTAACAAGAAGAGAGTAACTCAGTATGTTGTAAGATATCCTAAAGGAACAACAATTACAAAATCATTAAAAGTCATAGCTTGGAGAGTTTTCAGAGTGGGGTGATACTCATGATATGCTGTGACATCCTAATGAGGTAAAGACACACAGAGAGGGAAAAATGACTTCAAGAAAAGGCACGAGAGTGTTAACAGCTCTTATTTCTGGATTGTGGGATTATAGATGACTTTTAAAATTTTTCTTAATGTTTGCAATAAGCACATTTTATCTTTATAATCAGAAACAAATATGCATTATTAAAACTACATGAACTCTGCTGGATAAAAAGTCATTTCCACAGCTTTCTGCTCAAGTGTTGGAGGGCTTCCGTGTCTATTCTCCCCCGGAACTCCGAGGGGAGGGCAGACCCCTGTCCAGGCATCTTTCCTCCAGCTCACACCTCCACTACTGTGCCAGGGGCGGGGGGCAGGAGTGGAGGTAAAGCGGTCTACATCGTAACCGTGTGGCTGCCCTGTTCCCACCCCAGCTGTGGTGACGAACAGAGTTTGCAGAGTCTACATCGCACTTCTGAAGTCAGGTGCTGCCCCACTCCCCAGATGCAATGTCCTTGGTCCTCCTCAAAGTGGATTAGACAACCCCCTGACCCCTGTGTATCCAGCACACACCCTTCAGAAGAGCAGCTATGCAGTCTTGACCTGGCAGCTGGGAGCTGGCAGGGACATGAGCCTTCCAGACATATATAGATAGCCCAGAGGGTCCCTGGTTCTAGTTCATTGTACTGGAAAGAACACAGAGCTCTAGAAATCCGCAACTCTGCCATGAACCCCTGCATAAGAGGAGAGAACCCAAGAGAAGGCTCCCATTTGCCGTATGGAAAGTTGCCTACAGTTGTGTGGGGCACAGTCTTTTGACCGTGGGATTTTTGAGCCAGTTCTGTGGGCAAGCAGCTGTCACCTGTAGTCTGGCCGCCACAGGGACGGCTTGGGGCTGGGTTCCGGAGCCAGTCTGCCTTGGTTCCTATCCTAGCTCCACCACCTTGGGCAAGTTTCTTCCCTTCTCTGTGCCTCGGTTTCTCCAACTGAAAAGCCGGGGTAATGATAGTACCTACTTCCTAGGGTCATTGTCAAGGTTAAGAAGCTGATTCGTGCAAGGCTAAGAACAGTGCCTGCCTCAGAGTAGGCTGCAGCGAATGTTAGCTATTATTCTTCTTATCCTGCCATGCGTTCATGGGCATGGGAACATTTGACATCGGGGCTCTCCCAGGAAGACCCAGATGTAAGTCTCTGTGATGAATGCCAAATGAGGATTACCAACGAAAAGCTCTGCCTCCAGTCCATTCCTGAGCTGGGTGGGGTATAGAGAAATACAGGCTGGGCAGGGAAAATGGACCAGGCTTCTTCAGAAATGGTAGAATCCCAGCCAGGGCAGGGAGTCCGTGCATGGGGGTGGAACAAGAGATAATTTTCAATCTGTGCTTGCAATGCCTGTCCATTTACAGATGCTATTTTCTTATACCACCCTGCAGGGCAGATTCCCATTAGGTGAGGAAACTGAGAAGGCTCAGACTGGGCCGTGACTTGCTCCGTACCCTGCACCTGGGACGGTTGGAGCTGAGATTTGAATCCAGGGCATGCCAGTTTATGTGGACCTTTGCTGGCCCTTGCCTGGGCCAAGAAAGCCTCTGTTCCAGGGTGGGGGTGGGCAGGGCTGAGGTCTGAGAGGGGACACCTGGAGGGGAAACCTGGCCCCAGGAGTGGTACTGGGCAGCCACAGGGGGAAAGAGCAGAAAGTAGGTCAGTCAGGCAGGAGACAGAGCATGAAATTAACAAGCACATGGGGCTGGAGGAGTCACCTTCCAGGAGGGCGAGCAGGAACAGTGCAGTCCCTGGGCGGGGCGGAGGTAGGGCAGGGGGTGCTGCAGGGCTGGAGCAGGTGGGGGAAATAGGTTGCCCTACCAGTGTTTTCTTTCCTTGGCCTGACACTGAGGGGCAGGATGGGAAAATGATGGGGGAGTAGGAGGGTAGAGAGTGGCAGGTGGGGCCGCCAGATACAGGCTCCCTGAGGGCAAGACCACGTTTGCTTTCTTCATGGCTGACAGATCCTTTTATTTTTTGGCTGCAACGGGTCTTGGTTGCAGCACGTGGGTTTTCTGTTGCATGTGCCAGTTTAGTGCCCTGCGGCATCCTTGGCCAGGGATCGAACCTGCATCCTCTGCATTGGAAGGTGAGTTCTTAACCACTGGACCCCCCTTAGGGAAGTCCCCATGGCTGACCAACTCTTGCTGCCTAGGACAGTAGCCGCGTACAGTGAGCACATCTGTATGAATATCTGTTCAGAAATAGCTCTGCTATGTATACTATCAGTGACTCAGGGAAATAAGGCTTTTGTTCCTTGTTGTACTGAGGAGCTTCACCAGAATTTGGTAGCATTTGCTGAGTACCTGCCGTGTACTAGCCCCAAGCTAGGTGCTGGGGACACCAGCATGTACAAGATACATGTCTTCCCTTACAAACTTCACCATCCAATGGAAAGACAGGTTAGCAAACAATTGTAATACTGTGTGCTAAACATGAAGACGCATAGTTGAGACACAGAGAAGAGACAGTTCTGCTGGGAGTGTGCTCAGAGTACAGCTTCTTAGAGGAGTGACTCAACAGGTGGATTGAAGGTTGAGGACAGGCCCATACTATGCCTTTCATGGGTTCTAGGCACTTTTGTTGTGTGCCTCTTCCTACACACACACACTCTCTCTCTCTCTCTCTCTCTCTCTCTCTCTCTCTCTCTCTCATGTGCGTGCATGAATGCCAAGTAAGCACTATTTTTTAAAACTATATATTTATTTGGCTGCACAAGGTCTTAGTTGTGGCACACAGGATCTTTGATCTTAGCTGTGGCGTGTAGGATCCTGTTCCCTTACCAGGGATCGAACCCAGGTCCCCCACATTGGGAGCACAGAGTCTTAACTAACAGATCACCAGGGAGGTCCCTATATTCTAAAATTAAATACTGCACAAATGATGCCCACACTCATACAATTTAAACAGTGTATTTTGTGACCTTGCCGGCATAAACACAAATTATTAATGCTACATATGAAAGCATTTTCTTTGACCTAAAAGTTCATTTATTTCCTTCTCATTTTAAGAGAAGTGAAAACATTTCCGTGGATCCCTATACGTGCTGTCCCTATAAGACATGACGGTGCCTGCTGTGCCTAACAGACCAGCTGATCCAGGGTGAGACGGACTTGGCTCAGCTCAGCAGATGGGCAAAGCATGCACAGAAGAAGGAGCAGCTCATGCTCACAGAGGGGCACTTTCCAGCAGGAGCACGTTGTCCTGTGAGGTGGGACACTGGGTGTTTGGAAAGACTGGCAGGAGTTGGAATAGGAAATGTTGGGTGGAAGCACACAGGCTGGAGGCCCTGTTCTGTGCATGTTCAGCTCAGGCTTGAAACAATTGCAGAGGTTCTGGAATAGGGCTCAGAGGTCGCCGGTGAGACCAGCAGATTTCTGATCCTGGATTCTGGAAAGCCCTGTTGGGAATGGTGATGGGTGCTGGCTAAGGTCTCTCCCAGCTCTGGGGACTCCCCACTCGCACTGGCTAGGGCAAAGCCGAGGGGCTGGGGTGGGACAGGGGGAGCAGTGAGAATTCAGCTGGCTCCTAGTTTCTCTCTACAGGGCAATCTAGGGGGCCTTTGGGCTGGAGTGTCTTTCTAGAACTGCTTCTGAACCCCGGACAGGAGGGATGCAGGGTGGTTTTGTGGAGAGGCCGCGGGCTCTGATAAGAGGTTGACCAGAGCTCAAATCACAGAGACGCCACCTATGAGCCGGGTGAGCCTGGACACCAGGCTTCACATTGCGAGTCTCGCTCGCCTCCTTTGTGAACAGAGGATGTAGCTCTTCCCTGTGGGGCTGTTACAGGGATCCCATGGGGTCTGTACAAGGCTAGGACGGGGCGCAGACACAGAGGGGGCTCCTTCAGGAGAGTCAGTGAGCACACACTTGTTCTGTCTGGTTCACAGAAAGCTTCTGGGTGCCAGAGGTTATGGCAAGCACCAGGGATGCGGCAGAAACCGCATGGGCGCTGCTTTGCTCCCAAGGAGCTGCTTCTTCACCCTGCACCTCTTCTCGAATCATCGTAGCCTGTTGCTCGTCTGGGCCAGATCCTGCTCCTCCAGCATCCCACTGGCTGTGGCCCAACTAGGGTTATGGTTGACAGAGATCTTCCAGGAAGCCATCCTCGCCAGTAGGGCCCCTGAAACTGAAAACTCTCCACCCAGCCAATCTGTCACCTTCAATAGGAAGATTGTTCTATGTCTGTCCAGTACTTTACACATGTTCACAAAGCCCAGTAGGGGCTGGTCAGGGACTGTGCTCCTGGTTTACAGATGAGGGAGGGAGGAGAGGGGATATATTCCAGGACACAGGGAGTGAGTAGAGAGCTAAGACTTGAACCCATGATGGTCTGATTCTAAAGCCCAGGGCCAGCTCTGATTCAGGTGTGATTGTGGTCTGTGACCCGAAGGGAAAAGTGGCCCCACGGGTAAAGGTGCTTTGAGCCCCTTCTCCTGGGGCCTTCTGACCTCCAGCCCCATCAAGCCCTGCCAGCGAGAACGAGGGTGGGGCCTGCAGGGTGGAGTCAAGGGTTTTAAATGATACCCTCCCAGAGTCAGGGGACCCAGAGGTTCCTGGTCTGGTCTTCATCCATCAGCAAACACTTCTGAATGGCTTACATGGCACAGCGGGCACTGGGTGTGCAGAGGAGAATCTGACACTTCTTACCCTCCAGGAGCTCACAGGTTCCTCACCATGGCGCTCTTGACACTTGAGGCTGGATAGTGCTCATGGGAGGCCGTGCATTACAGGGTGTGTAGCAGCATCTCTGGTCTCTGCTCACTGAATGCCAGTGCGTGTGCACGCTCAGTCACTTCAATCGTGTCCGACTCTTAGTGACCCCCTGGACTGTAGCCCGCTAGACTCCTCAGTCCATGGGAGTCTCCAGG
Source organism: Madoqua kirkii (assembly GCA_006408675.1). Lineage (NCBI taxonomy): Eukaryota > Metazoa > Chordata > Mammalia > Artiodactyla > Bovidae > Madoqua > Madoqua kirkii. Next base: position 35,453 of record SJYC01107944.1, read on the forward strand.
CAAGAATACTGGAGTGGGTTGCCATGCCCTCCTCCAGGGGATCTTCCTGATCCAGGGATCAAACCCGTGTCTCCTGTGTCTCCTGCATTGCAGGCAGATTCTTTGCCAATGAGCCACTGGGGAAGCTTCTAACATCCTCCTCAATGTGACACCAAAATGTCTCCGGGCACTGCCAAGTTCCCCCTGCTTGAGAACCACTGGCTTAAGGAGAGGGAGGCTGACATATCAAGGCCGTGTGTTGGCTGCTATGCCAGAGGTGAGCACGAGTGCCTTCTGACCCAGAGACAGGAAAGACTTCTGGGAAACCGGAGCTGATGGTGGCAAGGCCAAGGTTGTGCAGCGAGCGCCCAGGATCCCTGCGTCCCGCTCTGCTTCCCTCCCAGCCCCTCTCTTAGTGACCCCCTGGACTGTAGCCCGCTAGACTCCTCAGTCCATGGGAGTCTCCAGGCAAGAATACTGGAGTGGGTTGCCATGCCCTCCTCCAGGGGATCTTCCTGATCCAGGGATCAAACCCGTGTCTCCTGTGTCTCCTGCATTGCAGGCAGATTCTTTGCCAATGAGCCACTGGGGAAGCTTCTAACATCCTCCTCAATGTGACACCAAAATGTCTCCGGGCACTGCCAAGTTCCCCCTGCTTGAGAACCACTGGCTTAAGGAGAGGGAGGCTGACATATCAAGGCCGTGTGTTGGCTGCTATGCCAGAGGTGAGCACGAGTGCCTTCTGACCCAGAGACAGGAAAGACTTCTGGGAAACCGGAGCTGATGGTGGCAAGGCCAAGGTTGTGCAGCGAGCACCCAGGATCCCTGCGTCCCGCTCTGCTTCCCTCCCAGCCCCCTCCCGGCTCCTCTCCCCGGGCTCCTCCGACACAAGGGCTGCGGCTCTGGGAAGCAGCTGCGCTGGTCTGAGCAGTCTGGCTTTCCCGGTCCCCACTTGGTCTCGTGGTCCTGCTGTCGAGTGGGTGCCCCATAAGCTTTCACACATGTTAAGAAAGACTCAGCTGGCCCCCTGGGATAGCCCTCTGCAAGCTGACTGGGTGGCCACTTAAGTACTGTGCTTATGCTAAGAACAACTCTTCAACAAGTGCTTCAGCATAAGCACTTCCAGGTCCCCGGCTCCCTGGGAGTCGTTGAAACGTGGGAAGGAGAAAGCTCTGTGGCCTGCCTGCGAGCTAGCTCGGCACTCTGGGCTCGCCCAGTTCGTCCCTGGAAGCAGCTGTGTGACCACCCAGATGTAAGCCCTTCCTTCTGCGGAGCTTCTGCTTCCTCATCTACCAAGCGGGCACAGCCACCTCCCCACCCAGGCTCCTCCCAGCATTACCTTTGGGGGGGTAACACTGTTTCCTAGGAAAACCTTTAATAGAAAAGTCTTCTCTATGTTCATTGTTGTCTGAGTTTACAAGAGGCAACACAGGGTCAGTGTCCTGGTTTTGTTCTTTCTTTTAAAAATTGTGATTTGAATAGTCATCCACACATTTAACAGATTTATCGAGCCCTGACTGTTTGCCAAGAACTCAGCAGCGAATGCATGGAACAGGAGAAAGGCTGAGGGGAGTAAGTCAGGTGTGTTCGGTGGTAACAATGCAAGAGGAGAGAAACAGAACCGCGGGAAAGGTGGGGTGGG
>SJYC01107946.1:0-27813 GCA_006408675.1 Madoqua kirkii
ACTCTCTACCCCAGCCTGCCCACACTGACCTGAGGCACACGTGCATGTGAACTCCTCACACACACACACACACACACACACACATTGCCAGCCACTCACATGCAGAGGCACACGCTGATATGCTCATACCTTGACGTGTCCGCACACTCATTCAAACACAGTCACGCCCAGACACGCCGACCACATGCACCTGCTACCTGATGCCCGAGTGTGGTCACGCATTCATGCACGCGTGCAGGCGCACTCCACCCTCCGCCTCTGTGACTGACTGTCAGTCTGGAAGCTCCTCTCCTTCCTCTTCGTGTCTCCTCCTGCTCACTCCCCCTCTCCCCGCCAGCCCGCAGCCTGTCCTTGGCAGGAGCCCTGCCCTCTGGACTCGGCCCTGGGAGGAGATGCTGTCATTGCCAAGGGAGCGGACTCTCAGACACAGAGAGCACTGAGCCTTGAGAAAGCAGGCAGGACTGGGGCGGAAGGTGCTACCCCATCTCCCGCCCCGTTTCCAGATGATACTCCTGCCTGATCCTGGCTGGACTGAAGAGCCGCACAAGCCAAGCCCCTCCCCGAACAAAAATCTCCAACAGTAAATAAAATTGGAAATATCCAAATAACCATGCTTAATGATAGCAGGCAGCTATCTACTGAGGCTAACTACTGAGGACCTGAGTAGCGAGTACTAGGCTAAGTTACTCCTCACGGCTACCTCCAAGGCAGGAATATTATATCCATTTCACAGAAAAGGAAATTGAAGCTGAGAGCACTTGTGTAACTGCCAAGTGCTAGAGCTAGGTCGATTGGACTCCAAGGACCCCTAACCAGGGGACCTCTAACCTTCAGCTGCCAGGGTTCCATGAACTGAGCAAGGCCACTTTGGTGGGAGGTCTGGGATATCAACGGGATGACTGGTACAGGAGATCAGACACCTGCTGGTTGAAATAAAGTATTAGACATCGCTCTCCTTGGGGAGCTTTGGCCAGCCTGTGGTTTCCAGGCAGGGAACTTTCAGCAGTGGTCTCTGGAACTCGAGTCTCCTGCTCTGGGTCCAGACTTCTCCATTCAGCCTCTCCTTGTGGGGTCACCAGTTTGCTCATGTTTCCAAACCACTGACTATAAACCACTTCTTTTGTAGAAAATTATTCTGGTTCCATTTCCCTTCCAACCTACTCTAGCCAGGCCCAGAGAGCTAATGGGTCTTACTCCAGTGGCTCCTCAAGGTGTTAGGCTAAACATAACTTAGTTAATTCCTTAGAGGAATTCTGTTTTGTTTTTTTTTTTCTCTCCCTGCTGTAAGATTATATCTTCCTAGCTTTTTGAAGGTAAAATGTTCTTTTTTTTGTAAAGCATTCTTATTGGACAAAAGTTTAAGTTTCAAAATTCTATGAATCCACCATGTTTTTAAGAATAAAAGGGGCTGGAAACTACTAATTGCCTACTATTAATAATTTGATCCAATCCTTTATTGTCACAGACTGGAAAAATGAATCCAAGGGAAGAAGCTTGACTTGTCAAGGAATCAGCTTTCTTTATGAGTTGTGCAGACAACCGAAGGGGCAAAAGACGTAATGCAAAGCCAGCCCAGCCACTGAGTGACCACAGTTGGGTAGGCCACTAGACACACACAAGTCTCAACCTCCTCATCTGTACAACGAGCTGACTTGAGAATCAACAAGATTCTGCATGAATAACACTCGGAAACTATAAAATACTATCAAGGTTAGCTGTCACTTAACCGTAAAAAGTACAAGTTGGGGCCAGTGTCCAAGCCTGCTGACCCCGGCTCTGTTACCCCTCAGTGTTTTTAAGTGACACCAGGGTGGGCTATGGACTCAGAGACCTGGATCAGACCCCTACTCCTCCATTCCCTAACAGTGAAACTGTGGAAAAAATTACTCATGTCCTCAGTGGTTCTTCATCCGAAAACAGGGAATTGTCACCCTTAATTTGTGGTTAATGGAGTTAAATTAACTAATATATGGGAAAGGGCCTTTGCCTGGCTAGCTGAAAATGAATCAGTGCGTCTTGACCTCCCCCCAAACTCTTCTTTCCAGCTGTCATTCTCTGTTTTCGGATGAAGAACCACTGAGATGTGTATAAGAGACAGGTAAGGAAGACCCCTCTGGGAGGTGAGATTTGAGTAAAAACTCAAAGGCAGTGCGCGAGCGGGTTATGCCAGTGTCATCCCAGTGTCATTCCAGACAGCACATCAGACCCTGCACCCAGATGTTTGGAAACAGGAGACCAACATGGTGGTGGGGGGCGGGGTGGAAGGGGAGGAGCGCGGTGGGGAAGACGAGGGGGAGAGCGGCGTCCGAGTGGCGTGCTCAAGGCCGCTGTGTGGACTTTGGCTCTTCCTCCAGGCTGGAGGCCAGTGCTGGGTTCTGGTGGAGGAGCGACGGGACTGCTTTGAAGGACTTGCTGAGACCAGACCTGCCTGGAATCAGGTGTTTCTCATACTTTGTTGCTAATCCCCTAAGAACCCAGTTTAAAAGGTTCATTCCACCTCGCAGGTAGTTCAGAGCTTCTCTTAGACAGGGTGGGGGTGGGGTGGGGGGTGTCTTGAGATGGTCCAGCTGAGCCCCTGACAGAGCCAGGATTTGACCCCTACTCTGTCTGAGCCCCCAGGGTTCCTCCAGACCATTCCACAGCCCATGGCGAGACCCTGCTCCATCCTAAGGGTCACAGCGATGTAAGACTATTTCTGCCCCACTAAAGATTGGGGGCAGGAAGAGAAGGGGACGACAGAGGATGAGATGGCTGGATGGCATCACTGACTGGATGGACATGAGTCTGAGTGAACTCCGGGAATTGGTGATGGATAGGGAGGTCTGGCGTGCTGCGATTCATGGGGTTGCAAAGAGTTGGACACGACTGAGCAACTGAACTGAACTGAACTGAACTGAAAGAGGGGTTGTTGAAGACTTACTCATCTCTTATGTGCTAATAATGGTCACTCCACCCAAACATGCCTTTGGGAAAAAAAGAGAAAAAAAAGACAAAAAGAGCTTGCTAGAATCAGGAGGCTGGACTGGAGTTCTGGTTTGGACTCTGCCACATGGTTGCTACTTGACCTTCTTAGTTTCCTGGTCTTGAAAAATCCCTGACCTGCCCTCCTCAAGGCAGCAGTGATAACAGAGAAGACAGATAAGATCAGGAGCAGCTCTGATAGACACAGACAGACTGGGAACCCCCACATCCGGTCTGCCTCCCTCCGCAAAGCTGCAGTGGAGGCAGAGTGCCCCTAGATGGCGCAGTTTTCCTAATGTGAACCCCAGCTGCTGCCGCCAAAGCGGGTAGGAAGATTTGGGGGAGACGGAGGGGCAAAAATGATATTGGCAATCAACGAAGTGGAAGATGGAGGTAGGATTCTGCAGCTTGTGATCTCTGCTGTTCTTCCAAAGGGTGCCATAGGAGCTAGCGGGCAGGGAGGCCCAGCCACCCGTCCTGCTATGAGAGTCTGGAGGCTGCAGCCCTTTAGGTGGTGGGTCGAAGAGCTGAGGGCGTATGCATATTTTTTCTTGTCCAGATGAGGAAGCTGAAGAGGAGAGGGCCTTACCTAGTCACCCTAGAAGTCAGAGACAGAGCTGCTGCCAGCTGGCTCCTCTACTGATTAAATGCTCCCTGGTAGGACCTTTGATGAAAGCCTGTAGTGCCACCTCCTGGGGTGGCCTCCACTCCTCCCAGCATTTCTTTCTGGGCTGACCCGCCTTCCTCTGCCTCCGTGAATGTTCTCAGAAAAGGCTGAGAGAGCAGTCTGTAGCTCCTCTTATAAAAAGTTTGGTCTTTTATCCTGGGAGGTCATGTCTTTTTCCCCGAAGTGGCCTCCAGGAGTGACCCTGCAGACTGGGATTGTGGGCTCCCCAGCAGGACCTCCCTCCTTCAGAGATAGTTCTGGAGGCATGAGGGAGAAAAGCTCTTCCTCCCCTTCATGGGACTGAAACCCATCTATGTATCTAAAGGGTGTTCCTTCCGGAGCTTGATTACTAACCGCCTGGCTCCCTGGTCAGACAAGCCTCTCAGTGACCTTGGGCTCTTTCCAAAATAAAATCTTCCTTCAAAGGAAACAGGAGATTGGTCACCACTGAAGAAATTCAGAGAATGACAGCTGGAAAGAAGAGTTTGGGGGGAGGTCAAGACGCACTGATTCATTTTCAGCTAGCCAGGCAAAGGCCCTTTCCCATATATTAGTTAATTTAACTCCATTAACCACAAATTAAGGGTGACAATTCCCTGTTTTCGGATGAAGAACCACTGAGGACATGAGTAATTTTTTCCACAGTTTCACTGTTAGGGAATGGAGGAGTAGGGGTCTGATCCAGGTCTCTGAGTCCATAGCCCACCCTGGTGTCACTTAAAAACACTGAGGGGTAACAGAGCCGGGGTCAGCAGGCTTGGACACTGGCCCCAACTTGTACTTTTTACGGTTAAGTGACAGCTAACCTTGATAGTATTTTATAGTTTCCGAGTGTTATTCATGCAGTATCTTGTTGATTCTCAAGTCAGCTCGTTGTACAGATGAGGAGGTTGAGACTTGTGTGTGTCTAGTGGCCTACCCAACTGTGGTCACTCAGTGGCTGGGCGGCTTTGCATTACGTCTTTTGCCCCTTCGGTTGTCTGCACAACTCATAAAGAAAGCTGATTCCTTGACAAGTCAAGCTTCTTCCCTTGGATTCATTTTTCCAGTCTGTGACAATAAAGGATTGGATCAAATTATTAATAGTAGGCAATTAGTAGTTTCCAGCCCCTTTTATTCTTAAAAACATGGTGGATTCATAGAATTTTGAAACTTAAACTTTTGTCCAATAAGAATGCTTTACAAAAAAAAGAACATTTTACCTTCAAAAAGCTAGGAAGATATAATCTTACAGCAGGGAGAGAAAAAAAAAAACAAAACAGAATTCCTCTAAGGAATTAACTAAGTTATGTTTAGCCTAACACCTTGAGGAGCCACTGGAGTAAGACCCATTAGCTCTCTGGGCCTGGCTAGAGTAGGTTGGAAGGGAAATGGAACCAGAATAATTTTCTACAAAAGAAGTGGTTTATAGTCAGTGGTTTGGAAACATGAGCAAACTGGTGACCCCACAAGGAGAGGCTGAATGGAGAAGTCTGGACCCAGAGCAGGAGACTCGAGTTCCAGAGACCACTGCTGAAAGTTCCCTGCCTGGAAACCACAGGCTGGCCAAAGCTCCCCAAGGAGAGCGATGTCTAATACTTTATTTCAACCAGCAGGTGTCTGATCTCCTGTACCAGTCATCCCGTTGATATCCCAGACCTCCCACCAAAGTGGCCTTGCTCAGTTCATGGAACCCTGGCAGCTGAAGGTTAGAGGTCCCCTGGTTAGGGGTCCTTGGAGTCCAATCGACCTAGCTCTAGCACTTGGCAGTTACACAAGTGCTCTCAGCTTCAATTTCCTTTTCTGTGAAATGGATATAATATTCCTGCCTTGGAGGTAGCCGTGAGGAGTAACTTAGCCTAGTACTCGCTACTCAGGTCCTCAGTAGTTAGCCTCAGTAGATAGCTGCCTGCTATCATTAAGCATGGTTATTTGGATATTTCCAATTTTATTTACTGTTGGAGATTTTTGTTCGGGGAGGGGCTTGGCTGTGCGGCTCTTCAGTCCAGCCAGGATCAGGCAGGAGTATCATCTGGAAACGGGGCGGGAGATGGGGTAGCACCTTCCGCCCCAGTCCTGCCTGCTTTCTCAAGGCTCAGTGCTCTCTGTGTCTGAGAGTCCGCTCCCTTGGCAATGACAGCATCTCCTCCCAGGGCCGAGTCCAGAGGGCAGGGCTCCTGCCAAGGACAGGCTGCGGGCTGGCGGGGAGAGGGGGAGTGAGCAGGAGGAGACACGAAGAGGAAGGAGAGGAGCTTCCAGACTGACAGTCAGTCACAGAGGCGGAGGGTGGAGTGCGCCTGCACGCGTGCATGAATGCGTGACCACACTCGGGCATCAGGTAGCAGGTGCATGTGGTCGGCGTGTCTGGGCGTGACTGTGTTTGAATGAGTGTGCGGACACGTCAAGGTATGAGCATATCAGCGTGTGCCTCTGCATGTGAGTGGCTGGCAATGTGTGTGTGTGTGTGTGTGTGTGTGAGGAGTTCACATGCACGTGTGCCTCAGGTCAGTGTGGGCAGGCTGGGGTAGAGAGTGAGACTGACTGTGTGACCCCCTTAGTGGGTGTGGGAGGAGGCTCTGTCCTGGAAAAGAACAGGGCTCGGTGTAGGAGGGGCCCTGACACATGGGAATGTCTAGAAGGAGGGACTTCCCTGCGGGAGCCCTGAACTCCCCACTTGCCTCACCCCCACAATTGCCTATGTCCCCCCATCTATACCAGCATCCCCATACCCCACCGCACCTCCTGCTGGCTGCTGGCCTCCACGGTGGGGTGGGAGGAGAAAGGGAGGGAGGGAGGAGGAGGGGAGTGACCGGGCCTCCTGGCCCCAACCCTTGGTGCTGCCAGGGAAACATCCTCCTCCCGCCCCCACCCCCCAATCACCGTGAATCCTGCTGTGAGGGAGAGAGGAACCCTCCGTTTCCATGGCAACATAGCAGCCCTGCTTCTCAGCCTGAGCCCAGGCTCCTCTGAGCCATGGAAGAAGTGAGAAGAAAGCCCCTCCTCGGCTTTTGAGCCCCCACCAAGTGCCTCAGCTCACCCCATATATCTGGTGCTCCTGACCCCACTGGGACTCCAGAAGCACTCACCTGCCCCCCCAACCCCCTCCAGCGCTCCCAGGGTCTGGGGACCTGTCTTGTCTGCACAGAACTGGATCTGAGCAGGAGCTCTGGGGAGTGGCAGGATGGGGCTGAATTCCAGTCTCTGCCTGTAAAATGGTACTCATGTTACTACCTCTCAGGGCTCTTGTGAGGAGCATTTAAACAGTGTTGTGGAGGTGCTTTGTGAATTCAGAGCGTGGGGTCAGAGTGGCCACTGTGGAGTAGAGACTGGCCCAGCCTCTTCGAAGGGACGGCCTTTCCCCTTGCAACTCCACTCTAGTTCACCTTCCTGTAGAAACGCATGTGTGTGGGCTCTCGGTGCACACGGGGTGGGGGGCCCTGTAATCGTGAAAAATTGGCAACAACCCTTACGTCCATCAGCAGAGAAGTGGTGAAATAAATCGTGGGGTGTCCACGGTCTTACAGCTCCTCAGAAGGGCATCTATGAGTACTGCCGAGGCACAATAAAAAAAAAATCAAGCTGAAGGAGAGGTGTGCTCCGATCCCATCTTTTTAGCAATGTTGTTAGTGTGCGAGCAAGTGCTGGTGTGTAAGGTCTGTAAGGGGCTCCCATGGTCAGGCCAGACTGTTGGCCGTGGTTACTTGGAAGAGGAGTGGGGAGGGAGGAGACAGGAAAGGGGAAGTTTGACTTTTGCTTCTTTATCTCTGATCTGTTTGCTGATATGGCAAATATAATTTTAAAAATACTATGTCACTGCTGTTGGAGTTGAAGAAAGTCAGGAGGGCTTCCAGAAGAAGGTGAGCTGGATTTGAGAGCAAGAGCCGAGCTGAGACTTGGAGCAGAGGGGAGGGCAGCCCAGGCACAGCAAGAAAGAGCAGGAGAGAGGGTGTGTGTTCAGGGGAGAGGCGTCTCAAAAAGAGAAAGAGCAGGGGAGCTGTCCTCGCATGACTTCAGGCGATTCCCATCTTGGCCTCACCCTGAAGCTACAATTGTGGTTATTAAATCACTCTCACTGTTGGTGTCTGTATCGTCATCTGTAAATGGAGGCCTTGCTGGATGGCTGTGAAGTCTGTTTGATGTCAATATAGGGGAAACTGTAAAGTATTCTACCGACGGGAGTGTGTTGTTGCAGTTTCCTCCAGGGGACAGTGAGAAAGCAGACTAGGTTGAAATCAGGCTGTTTGTCAGTTCTTCACAAACCCTGGTCCGCCCTGAACCAGCCTAGCTTGGTCAAGGCTCATACTCAAGGAGGTAGGCAGTTTGGAGCCAGCATGGATTGTTAAGCAAGGCAAGGAAGGTGAGTTCCAAAAATATTACATGTCTTTAGGATTCACATTATGCCAACCGTGACCTATGTATTTTAATATATTTATTCAATCTTCACAAGTACTTTACATGGTGAGCATACCTATTTTTATAGGTGGGGAAACAGAAGATCTGAGAAGTTCATTCATTTGCTCAGCAAATACTGTTTGAGTGGCTCCTGTGGCTGACACCATTCTACTTACTGAGTGAATGAAAAGTCAGTGTCCCTGTGGAGCTGACAGCCTGGTAGGGGAGATAGACATTAAAAAAAATACATCTATGACATAATGTCAGGTGATAATGAATGCTCTGCAGAAACCAAAGCTGAGTAGATATCAGGAGGCTCTGACTTTTAAGCAGAGAATGGAATGAAGGAATTTTATGAACATTCTGAGCAGACACAACAGCCTGTGTAAAGGCCCTGAGGTGGTAGCATATTGGCCGTAATCAAGTTGGGGTAAGAAGGCTGATGAGGTCATGATATGGTGGGCAGGTAAAAATGAGAGAGAGGATGAGGTTGGAGAGAAGGGAGGGATGTGAAGATATAGATTGTATGGAGCTTTGAAGGTCAGGCAAGCACTAGGATTTAATTCTATGTGTGGTGCAAAGCCATTGGTTTGACCTGGGAAGTTACATAATCTCAGATTCATGTTTTAAAAGGACTCCTCTGGCCACTGAGTGTAGATGAGACTACAGGGCCATATGTGGGAGTGACTGTAAAAGTCCAGGTGAGAAGACAAGCCCAGTTTGGAACTCAGTGGCAAATGTGGAGGTGGTCAAGAGCATTCAGATCTGAAATATATTTTAAAAACAGAACCAACAGAGTTTCCTGATGGATTGAGCATGGGCTTGAAATAACGAGAGGAGCAGAGGCTGACTCCAAGACTGTGGACCTAAGCAACTGGGTCAATGTTGGTGCCATTCACCGGGATGGGGAAGATAGGGGCGGGGCAGGTTTGGGGACAATCAAGACTCATTTAATTTTGAGACGTCATGAGTATCTAATTGGAGATGTCAGGTAGGCAGCAGGATGTATGAGATGGGAAGGGAGGATGTCAGGACTGAAGATGTAAATTGGGAAATTGCCAGCATGGAGATGTCTAAAGCTGGGGGATAGGATGAGATCATGCAGAGAGAGAGTGTGTAGATGGAAGAGAGCAAGTGTCCCTGGGTGCTGCAGCGTCTGCAGGCTGGAAGAGCAGGAGGACCCAGAAGTCTCCCCTGGCATCACCCTGGAAAAGCTTCTCCCTTGCCCAAGATGAGAGTGCTATACAGCACAGTGGCTCTCAGAGTCTTCAGGCATGTTAGCAAGAGTGACCCCCACCCCGCAGGTAGGCCTGGAGCGATGTCCAGGAATTGCAGTTCCAATAAATTGCCGGGTGACGATGCTGCCCCTGGTGCTGCTGGCGTGGAGGCCACACTGTGCGGTTCTGCTGGTTAAGGGGAGGGCAGGCTTACAGCGAAAGCACAGCTTCTGGGGCCAGGCAGAACGTATCTCAAATCCAGGTTCTACCTGTGTGATCTTGGGCAAGACAGCTTCTAGATTTGAGCCTGGACAAGCTGAGGTCTGGGAAGTGTTGTCTCTACCCTGAGGGAGCCCTGGGACAGGCTGTCTCCCGGCAGTCGTCTGCTGGAGCCAGGGGAGAGGCAGCAGGGGTGGCAGGCTTCTCTGCTTCGAATCTTTGCCTCGCGAGGGTCCTGAGATGTGGGTCCCGCGGAAGTGGGCAGCGCATCGAAGGCCACCTCAGCCCCGGACTCCAGGTGCTTCCGCCATCCCTTTCTCCTGTGCCTCCGGGGTACCACCGAGGGGCCCTCACTGCGCTGGCTCTTGGCGAGCTCTTCTCTCCCTTCACCTCCTCCTGTCTCCAGTGACAGTGGCCTCCGCTCCTCACTCTCCGCCCTGCTCCCTGGACCTTGTCACTCAGCTTCCCCTGAAAGGGAGTGTGGCTGGCGGATGAAGGCATGGCGGTCAGGGCCAGGGGCAAGCTGTCATCTCCATGGCCAGTGAACCGGAGGTGCTGATGCCGTCTGCCAAGGGCTGCTTGGGGACAACACAAGAGAGCGTGGGGAAAGCCCCAGATTCACATTCTCCTCGCCCGTCCTTCTCTCCACTCTCCCCACCTTACGCCAAAGCCTGCCTCTTGGTAGCTGCAGAGCCAGCCCAGGCCTGGCTGTGCTGAGAGGAGGCTGGCTCCCCCCTCGTCGCCCCCCACTGCTATTTAATGCCGTTAACAATGGATTCATTAACTGGGATTAATCTCATATACCAGCTCTCTATCCCCTTGGCTATTAATCACTCACTTCATTAACAGGACACATTAGCCAACCTGGGAGCGAGCCATGGCTCCCATACCAAGCACCTGTGTCTGCACCTTCTCAGCTCCCCTCCTCACCCAGCTCCTGTCCTCCTGGCGCCTTTCCGCTTCTGACCAGTTTCTGTCTCAGTCAAGCAGAATGCATATGTCTCTGTCCCCGCTCCTCTTACGCATTGTGGCCTTATCTCTGCCCCGATACCTCCTAAGTGTCCATTTCTCTCTTTTTCCTTCCAATCTGGAGCCTAATGACTCATAGGTTCTCATTACAGGTTGGCTGAACAAAGTGTGGAGAGATACAAATAAGGATATGCCAATTCCAGGAGGCTCATTTTTGAAAATTGTCTTTTCTGTTTACAAAGATAATATATGCTCACTGTACAAAATCCAAACAACACAAGAAAGGAAGAAAGGAAAAGATAAAAATTCCCTGAAATCCCACCATCTCAACATAATAACCTTTAACGTTTTGGTGAGCATCCTCTCAGATCTTGAGTGATATATATATAATTTTACCTAAATGGGATCCCACTATGCATGCTGTTTTGCAACCTGCTTTTCCACTCCACAATATGTTGTCGAAATCTTTCTGTATCAGTGAATATAAATATACATCATACTTTTTAATGGTTGCATAGCATTCTGTTTTATGGAAGGAACATAATCTATTCAACAGATCTCCTACTGATGGACATGTATATTGTTCCCATTTTTTCCCTCTGATATGTTTGACAAAGAGAACCACAGCCTTGTATATTCATCTTTGTGTGCTTGCCTAATTAACTCCTTAAGACTGATTCCCCGGAGTGAAATTTCTAGGACAAAGGATTTGCATGATTAGCATTTTTGGTCTTGTATGACATAGTAGAGTTTAGATGCCTAGGATTTAATATCAATGTCAGTTTTGCCCTTTGCTAGTAAAGGTATCTTGGGTAAACTATTTAACCTTTCTGGGCGTCAGTTTCCTCATCTGTAAAATGGGGAGAATCATACAATTCACTTTGCAGGAGTGCTGTTTGGAGGAAATAGTTATTAAATGCAAAGCACTTAGAATGATGCCTGGTGTGCTGTGCTTAGTCACTCAGTCATGTCTGACTCTGCGACCCTATGAACTGTAGCCCACCAGGCTCCTCTGTCCATGGGATTTCCTGGCAAGATTACTGGAGTGGGTTGCCATTCCCTTCTCCAGAGGATCTTCCCAACTCAGGGATCAAACCCAGGTCTCCTGCTTTGCAGGCAGAATCTTGACTGTCTGAGCCACTGGGGAAGCCCAATGCCTGGGATAGGCGCTGTATATATGAGCTACTGCTACGGGCACGTTGTCTCTCTGGCTTCCAGAAACTCTGAAATTGTTCACATCTCTCTTACCAGCAGTGTAGGGGGAACCTCCTTTCCTCACACTACTGCCAATGATAGACACTCTGATAATTTTTTTTTTTTTTAATTTTTCTCTCAGTTTAAAAATTATGCCAAATATGTGAAATTTATCATCTTAATCATTTTAAGTGTATGGTTCTATGGCATGAAGTACATTCATATTGTTGTACAACCATTACCATCATCTGTCTCCACAATGCTTTTGATCTTTAAAACGGAAACTCTATACCCATTAAACAAACTCCCTCCTTCCTTCAGCTCCAGCAACTACCATTGTACTTTCAGTGTGCCTAATTTTGACTATTCTAAGTACCTCATATAAGTGCAATCATATAATATTTTCTTTTTATGACTGGTTTATTTCACTTAGTAGAATGTTCTCACGTATCAGAATTTCCTTTTTTTAAGGCTGGATAATATATTTTGTATGTATATACAACTTCTTGCTTATCCATTCATTGGTAAATGGACACTTGTGTTGCTTCCACATTTTAGCTGTTGTAAATAATGCTGCTGTAAACATGAGTGGATCACATGGTAATTCTATTTTTAATTTTTTAGGGAACCACCTGACTGATTTCCACAGTGACTCTACCAGTTTACATTTCTATCAGCTGCACAAAAGGCTTCTAGTTTATCTGCATCCTTGCCAACGCTTGTCATTTTCTGCTTCTTGATTGTGACCATGCTAAAGGGGTATGAGAAAGTATCTCACTGTAGTTTTGACTTGTATTTCCCTAACGATTCGTGAGATTGAGCCTCTTTTCATGTGCTTATTGGCCATCTGTATATGTTCCTTACAGAAATGTTTATTCAAGTCCTTTGTCCATTTTTGAATTAGGTTGTTTGTTTTTCTGTTGTTGAGTTTTAGGAGTTTGCTACATATTCTGGATATTAATCTCTTATCAGAGAGACAATTGGAAAACGTTTTGTTTTGCATATTCTGTGGATTGCCTTTTTACTCTGTTGACATTGTCTATTGCTGTGCAAATTTTTAAAATTTTCATGAAGTCTGAATTATCTATTTTTTCCTTTTTGGCCTATGCCTTTCATGTTATATCCAACAAACCACTGCAGTGTCCTGAAATGTTGCCCCATGTTTTCTTCTAAGAGTTTTAAAGATTTTAGATTTTATATTTAGGCCTTTGAACCACGTTGAGTTAATTTTTGTATATGATGTTAGGTAAAGATCTCCCTTCATTCTTTTGTGCATAGATACCCAGTTTTCCCAGCATGATTTGTTGAAAAGACTGTTCTTTCCCCATTAAATCATTTTGGCACCGTGCTGGTCATTTGATCTTATCCATGAGGGTTTATTTCTGGTCTGTCTCCTCTATTCCATTGGTCTATATGTCTGTCTTTATGCCAGTACCACTCTGTTTTGATTACTAAACCTTTGTAGTAAGTTTCAAATTCAGGAAGTCTGAGTCCTCCAGTTTTGTTCTTTTTTTTTTCAGGATTTTTTTGGCCACTTGGGGTCCCATGAGATTATGATGGCTTTTTCTATGTCTTCAAAAACATCATTTGGAATTTGATTTGGATTACACAGAATCTGTAGATTACTTTGGCTGGTATTGACGTCTTAACAATATTAGGTCTTCCAATCCATGAACGCAGTGTAAGAGACAGCCTCTTTCCTTATACCTTCTTGTCAATTCTAAACAAAATAACAAACAGAACACCTTCACCCACCTACAGGTGACAGTTCATATCTGTTTTTCATTGGAAAGTCTTTGATCAGTATTAAACTGGAACATAGGCTTAATTCTTAATGGGCATTCATATTTCTTTTGTGAGTTTTCATTATATTCTTTGCTTATTTCTCTATTGGAATAGTTATCTTTTTTTCTACTTCATCGTGACTTTCAATCTTATTTATTTTTTGTCCTTCATAAGGACTTGATTTTTATGTGGTTAAGCCTACCAGGCTTTTTCTTTATAACTTTAGTATTTTATGTCATGCATAGAGAGGCCACTTTTTCTTTAAATAATAAAAATATTCACTTTGCTTTAGTACTTGTGTCATTTCACTTTTTACACTTTCTGTTTTTCTCCCTTTGAATTTATTTGTGTATAAAGAATGAGTATGACTCCAGCCTCTATTGTTTTCTAAATGGTTGATCAGCTATCTCAGCAAAATTTGATTATTCGATCTTTCTCCCAATGAGGACTCGTGAGGGAACAAAGGTAAATGAATAGTCTTCCAAGACGGAAAGGGATGCCAATAGGTCAAAAGAGTAGTTTTGACAGGATTCCCCAGAGTCTGCTACCAGTTAATCCCTGAGGAATCCTCTTCACTGCGGTCCTTCTTGCTCCTCATGGGCAGAGGCAGGCAGGATGTTAGAGGGACAGAGCCAGAGCCTGCACTAGTAGGAAGACCTCCTTCCAGAAGGCTCTACATGTGCAAGGCAGCCTTGTGCCCAGCTCTCAGCAATCCAGGAAAAAATTCTTTCTTTTTTGAAGTTAACAGTAAATTGTCTCATAACTTCAGATCACTGTCAGCCTCCCCTCCTGTTCCTCTCCCTGCATCCCTACCCAGGTCCTCATCACTGCCGTGTTAACATGTAAGTAATTCATCTGTGTTCTTTGTCTATACTGCCACTGCCCTGGCTATGAGCATCAGCCTCAGAGGTGGCTTAGGAACTGCCTGTCCTCAGGAAGGTTGCCCCAGAGCTGGGGCAGTCTGTGTGCGTGTGTGTGTGTGTGTGTGTGTGTGTCTGTGTGTGTGTGCATGTGTGTGTTTGCGGGGGGGGATGGGCTAGGGAGTAGGGAAGGCCAGTGATGGGAGCAGTAGCTTCCAGGTTGCTGGTGTGGCAAGAAGCCTGGATTCTCACCACCGATGCCTGTACCCCAGGTTCAGGCTGCTGGGGTCCTCTTTGCCAGTTTGTTAAGGCAGGTAGGATTTGACTCCGGTCTGGGTGGAGAGAGATGTTTGTCCTGGAGCCCCTGGCCAAGTGCTCAGCCTAGGGCATACTGGAAGACACAGAAGTGACAGAAACATCTTGTGGTCTGGGAGACAGAGCTTTTCTATGACTTCCACTTTTCGTATCCCATAGATGCAACTTGGCTCTGGGGCCAGGAGAACAGGCACAGGCAAGCCTGGAGTGTATCAGGCAAAACGCCAGGCTGGGCAGTCATGTTGTGGGCACCGAGGGTGAATTATGGCCCCAGGGCCCACGGAGCGGGCACAAATCATGAGGCTGTCAGGCCTGAGGAAAAGCAGCGACTGCCCTCCTCCCCCAGCAGGATTGATGGGCACAGGGCATGGGTCTGGGTTCAAGATGGTTAGACTTTACGATGTTCCATTTCTCCAGAATGCTCCTGGTGAAATGCTTGTCACCCAAGACCATGTCTGTGTGTGTGTGCATATCTTTATCGTAACACATGACTTGATGTCACTTCCCAGGAGAGTTTGAGCTTCTGCATAACTCTCTGTGTGTTCCTTCTTTCTCTTTTTAAAATTATTTATTTATTTGGCGGCATTGGGTCTTAGTTGTGGCACGTGGAATCTTTCATCACGGCGAGGGCTTCTCTCTAGTTGTGGTGTGGGCTCAGTAATTGCTGTGCTTAGTCGCAACTAAGTAGGGCTTAGTTGCCCCGCCAAATGCGGTATCTTACTTCCCTGACCAGGGATCAAACCATGTCTCCTGCATTGGAAGATGGATTCTCAACCACTGAAGCACCAGGGAAGTCCCCCTCTGGGTGTTCTGCTTTCTTCTTGTGTGACTGACCGTGCCTCCGAATTTTGTAGGAATTTTGTGAGATGTGGCTGAGTGACTATTCACAAGGAGGCAGGTCTCATGGAGCTGTGGGATCTTTGAGTTTATGTGTGGCTGTCGGATGGTGCTGCTGGGGGATGAGTCAGGAGACTTGAGTCTCTGAGCCTGGGTGGCTGATGGGGCTACAGTCCTAGCATGGTGAAATAGGAAGGAAAGTAGGTTGGAAAGGATGGCCTTGGGTGTGATGAGTCTGCAGTCTTGGCAAAACTTCAAGTGGAAACCTCTAGAAAGAAGGAGTGAGGCTCAGGGCAGTGAGGCTCAGGAGAGTAAAGGGCAGGAGGGCCTTGGCTCAGGCTGTCTTCCAAATATTTTCAGATGAAAATGCATTGGAGAATGTGGCTTTTGGCTAGAGAGTTGAGTGCATGTGCATACACACACACACATCCCTACCTCGCAAGGCCGAAAGGATTAACTGTGTTAATCCCAGATGGACAGAGTTCAATAGGAAATTTCCAAGGGTTGTTGGAATGGCATAAAATGTGCCCAGTGGTGAAAGTCAGGGAAAACATCCTTGCGAAGGAGAATATTCAATGAAATCATAAGGAAAATAGAATGCAGATGGAAGAAGGTGTTTTATCTTTAGGGATGGAGCCTAGGGACAGATTCTCCAAGACTAGGGGCTGGGACAGCAGACGATTTGGATAACAATGAACTCCTGGATGGCAGGAGTTGCAGTATATTCATCATGGTATTTCTAGCACCCTGTGCAGGAGTAGGAATGTTGAGATGACTTGGAGTCAAAGCCTCAACCACTGTATCTAGGGAGGGTCCGAGTAGTTTAATGCAGGGGAATCTACATAAGACACTGGGTGAGGACTGATTGAATAAGGAGGGGGATGTTAACGAGGTGCTCAGCCCTGCCCAACTCCCAACTTGGCAGATCTGCTTACACACTTGGCACAGTTTTTGTCCAAACAAACAAGCCTCTGAACACTTGCTTCCTCTGTGACCTGCCACCTGTGCTCCTGATCCTAAGCCGCCATTTTTCTTTCCCCTTTCTCACTGCTTCCTGATCATCCCAAGCTCCGACCTGGACTCAGTGTCTTGATTACAGCCTTGCCAGTCTCAACACCTCTAACAGTTTCTGCCTGATCTTTTGCTGAAATAGGCCAGGGGGCCAGATAAAGGTCTGGGAATATGTGGAGAGCCTGTTAATCCCCAGTTATAAGGATATAGATTTAATGCAAAAGGTTACAAGTTGTGTCTGAGGGGTTCAAGGTCTAGGACAGGGTATAAGGCCTAAAACTGGCTTCCTGGGGCTGGAAGAAGAGGGCTACAGTGCCATAACCAGGTCGCCAAAAAAGTGGGTGTCCTAGTAGGTAAGACGGGAGCTACATAGGTGCACATCGACAAGGTTCAGCCTCAGAGACAGAGGGGATGCCTGTGACCGAGGTTCAGCATGTTTTGGGGCACTAGCAACAGAAGACCTCAAAGTCAGTGATGATATGAAAACACATTGTCTCACATAACAGGAACCCCCTCCAGAAATGGAGGCTGAGCTCTTGTCCAGTAGTTCAAGGATTTGGGTTCTTTCTATCTTTTGCTGTTATCCTGAGCATGTTCATTTTGCCCTCAGAATGACTCCCTTCATAGTCACAAAAGGGCTGCCCCAGATCCAAGCCCTTCATCCAAACACCACAATGCCCAGTGGAAGAAGAGACAGCCTTCTCCTGGGGGTCTCTGAGTGAGAAACCTTTCCCATCAGGCTCCTCCTTACATGTCTGTGCCTAAGCTGATCGCTAGCAGGGGAGGGGGATGGCCAAAACTGACTCATGGCACTCAGGATTTTCCCCTTAGACTGGGACCAGCTTCTCTGGTCCAGCCCCATATAGGAAGGGGGATTCCTTGAACACACACGAACTTCTGTTAGGAAAAAGGGAGTGAATGTTGAGTAGGCAATCAATGATCTCAGTTCCAACAGGCCTCCATCAGTTCCAGAGGATGATGGGTACCAGAGCTGCAAGTCAGTTGTCAAGGCAAGAGTTTCACATGAGAGGCCAATCTAGGGACCAGTTATTTCAGATGACACCTTGTGTCCAAATGGAATCAGCAGACAGGTCAAGCCACTAATCAAAACCCCCTCATCATTATTTCTGCTCTAATATATCCCATGCCTACTTCAAAACCAAATTTCTCATAAGGTCTGAAAAGTCCTACATGATCCAATCTCTGCCTTTTAAGCCCCGCCTGGAGTTCTTGTCCTCTTTTTGCATTTACAGTGCTCCTTTCTGCCTCGGGCCCTTTGCACATGCTGCTTTCCCTCCACTCTTCCCCTTTCACTGCCTGCCTCCTTCATCTTACTCTTAGCTTCAGTCATTTCCTTTTTTGTATATTCCCATAACTCCCTTCAAACCTCTTTGGTGTCCTTAGGGAGCTTGTCCATCTACACTGCTAGACTACAGGTTCCTTATGGCCCAGGAAAGTGTCTATCATATCATACACTATGGTCTTCTTCCCAGCACAGTGCTTGGCCTACAAGTAGGCATTTGATAAACATTTGTTGGATATATGAACAAATGAATCCCTATAACTTGGTATTATCCTGAACTTTGGGCAGCGTGGGTGGGTGTAGTACTTATGAGAAGCCTGGTCTACTGGAAACTCCTGATGATTTCAGAGCACAGAAACAGTAAGGTCTCCAAGGGGTCAAGGTCAGGGAGGACACTGATGTGCACAGGATGGGTAAGGAGGCTAGCCAGGGCCCTGAGCTCATCATCCAGACACAAGATCCTAGCCACAGTACCACTGTCCAGAGAATTGGTAATGACATTATAGACACAAGAAGAGTCGGAGTCGTGGGTTACAATAGGGGGTTACCATTCTGAACCGTGGTGCCAAAGACTGGGTGCAAAGTGAGGAGGGAAATTGTATCTACTTTGCAAGGTTATTAGAAAGGGTGAACAAGATGAGGTGTACCAAGAACTTAGTCTAGTGCCAGTAGTTGCTGTTCAGTCTCTAAGTCGTGTCTGACTCTTGTGACCCCATGGACTGCAGCACGCCAGTTTCCCTGTCCCTTACCAACTCCTGGAGGGCCAGTAGGTGCTCACTAAATAATTAAGCCTTAACTGCCCTTACCAGCTTCTTAAATAATCTAGTATCTCCAGTCCCCATTCCGAACCAGTTCTGATGTAGCCCCAGTCCTCTTTCTCATCCCAACGAGGGGTTCTGCATGAGATGTACCAGAGCTGTGCTCTCTACTATGCTGAACCTTCCTGAGCCCCTTTTACTTCTTCTGGTTAAATAGGGTTTAATAATGCCCCCTCACTTAGCTGTTGTGAGGGTCAAACAAGATAACGCATTTTAGGGTACTTTCGAAACCATGAAGAGCTATGAACGTGTATCAGAGCTGCAAGTCAGTTGTCAAGGCAAGAGTTTCACATGAGAGGCCAATCTAGGGACCAGTTATTTCAGATGACACCTTGTGTCCAAATGGAATCAGCAGACAGGTCAAGCCACTAATCAAAACCCCCTCATCATTATTTCTGCTCTAATATATCCCATGCCTACTTCAAAACCAAATTTCTCATAAGGTCTGAAAAGTCCTACATGATCTAATCTCTGCCTTTTAAGCCCCGCCTGGAGTTCTTGTCCTCTTTTTGCATTTACAGTGCTCCTTTCTGCCTCGGGCCCTTTGCACATGCTGCTTTCCCTCCACTCTTCCCCTTTCACTGCCTGCCTCCTTCATCTTACTCTTAGCTTCAGTCATTTCCTTTTTTGTATATTCCCATAACTCCCTTCAAACCTCTTTGGTGTCCTTAGGGAGCTTGTCCATCTACACTGCTAGACTACAGGTTCCTTATGGCCCAGGAAAGTGTCTATCATATCATACACTATGGTCTTCTTCCCAGCACAGTGCTTGGCCTACAAGTAGGCATTTGATAAACATTTGTTGGATATATGAACAAATGAATCCCTATAACTTGGTATTATCCTGAACTTTGGGCAGCGTGGGTGGGTGTAGTACTTATGAGAAGCCTGGTCTACTGGAAACTCCTGATGATTTCAGAGCACAGAAACAGTAAGGTCTCCAAGGGGTCAAGGTCAGGGAGGACACTGATGTGCACAGGATGGGTAAGGAGGCTAGCCAGGGCCCTGAGCTCATCATCCAGACACAAGATCCTAGCCACAGTACCACTGTCCAGAGAATTGGTAATGACATTATAGACACAAGAAGAGTCGGAGTCGTGGGTTACAATAGGGGGTTACCATTCTGAACCGTGGTGCCAAAGACTGGGTGCAAAGTGAGGAGGGAAATTGTATCTACTTTGCAAGGTTATTAGAAAGGGTGAACAAGATGAGGTGTACCAAGAACTTAGTCTAGTGCCAGTAGTTGCTGTTCAGTCTCTAAGTCGTGTCTGACTCTTTGTGACCCCATGGACTGCAGCACGCCAGTTTCCCTGTCCCTTACCAACTCCTGGAGGGCCAGTAGGTGCTCACTAAATAATTAAGCCTTAACTGCCCTTACCAGCTTCTTAAATAATCTAGTATCTCCAGTCCCCATTCCGAACCAGTTCTGATGTAGCCCCAGTCCTCTTTCTCATCCCAACGAGGGGTTCTGCATGAGATGTACCAGAGCTGTGCTCTCTACTATGCTGAACCTTCCTGAGCCCCTTTTACTTCTTCTGGTTAAATAGGGTTTAATAATGCCCCCTCACTTAGCTGTTGTGAGGGTCAAACAAGATAACGCATTTTAGGGTACTTTCGAAACCATGAAGAGCTATGAACGTGTAAGGAATTACTATTCTTATTATTTTGTTGGAGTTGGGCTCATTCCTCATCCTGGCATCTGCTCTGACTTTCCCAGTTCCTGTTTCTTGCTCAGTCTCCGTTTTCTTGTAGCCACCCACGATTCTGGCACTGATCGTATAGAGATATAAGATGACATCCAGGGAGTTTGAATGTAGAAGGAAAAAGAAGAAATGCAACAACAACCAGCAGCCCTCTCTCCTGTTCCCTGACTCAGGGATGACCTCACTGCCTTTCTAAGTCAGCCAGACCCCAGT
This sequence comes from Madoqua kirkii, assembly GCA_006408675.1. Taxonomy (NCBI): domain Eukaryota; kingdom Metazoa; phylum Chordata; class Mammalia; order Artiodactyla; family Bovidae; genus Madoqua; species Madoqua kirkii. The sequence goes on from SJYC01107946.1 coordinate 20,444, forward strand.
CCGGGCATCATCCATGTTTTAGTTAGCTGTTGCTGTGTAACAAACCACTCTAATACTAAATGACTTAAAACAACAATTTACCATGATTTCTCATGGCTCCGAGGGTTCACTCAGATAGGTAGCTCTAACTTGTGGACTTTGGGAGGATTATACAGAGGGCAGTAGGGGTGGAAGTCTTCCAAGGCCTGACCAGATGGAACATCTGAGATGGCTTCCTTCACTCACATGTCCGGTGTCTGGGTTGGAAGGGCTGGAATAGCTAGGAAATCAACAGGTACCTCTCTCTTCATGTAGCCTGTCTATCTGGGCTTTCTCATAGCAGAGTGGTAATGGCATAGTGAGATTTTTTACATGGCTTTTCCAAGAATGAGAATTCTAAAGGACCCAGCTGGAACTTTATGGTTTCTTCTGACCTAGCCACAGAAGTCAGGAGGCATCACTTTTATTGTATCTTATTGGTTATGGGGCAAGATTGGGTGTGGGAGAGGTATACACAAGGGCCAGGTACTGGGGGGGTTGTCTTGCTGGGGAGACATATTAGCAGGATCCTGGTCCAGATGGGAACATTGCAACGTGGAGTCCTCTTGAAAGTCAGGGACTGGGAGAGGAGACAAGGACAGCAGCAGTGGAGGAAACTGAGCCACTAGGACTTCAGGCCCTCAGCTTAATATTTCATATTTATTTGTCATTTAATGTTTTGGGATCCAACCAGTCCATCCTAAAGGAGATCAGTCCTGGGTGTTCATTGGAAGGACTGACGTTGAAGCTGAAACTCCAATACTTTGGCCACCTGATGCGAAGAGCTGACTCATTTGAAAAGACCCTGATGATGAGAAAGATTGAGGGCAGGAGAAGGGGACGATTGAGGATGAGATGGTTTGATGGCATCACTGACTCAATGGACATGAGTTTGGGTGGACTCCGGGAGTTGGTGATGGACAGGAAGGACTGGCGTGCTGCAGTTCATGGGGTCATAAAGAGTTGGACACGACTGAGCGACTGAACTGAACTGAATTTTGGACTTTTGCAAACAGTTAAATGTAAACTAAAAGTTTTGAGACTCATTTACCAAACAAGAGATATGGATGGTAAATAAGCATAGGGAAATGGGCTAAACAGCATCAGTCATTAGGGAAATGCACAATAAAATCACATGAGATATTACCACACACCTATTAAAATGCCTCAAGTAATAATAGTTTAAAAAATCTGATAGTATCAAGTGCTAACAAGAATGAGACCAGCTGGAATTCACACATTGCTGGTGGGAAAGCAAAATGGTACAGACACTTTGGAAAACAGTTTGGCAGTTCTTATGAAGTTAAAAGACATAGTTATGAATCTAGCAGCTTCAATCTCAGGTATTTATCCTAGAAAAATGAAAAGATATATCCACACAAAGACCTGTACATAACATTTTCACAGAAGCTTTATTCGTAATATCCTCAAACCAGGGGAAAAACCCAAACCCAGGTGTCCATCAGCAAGTGACTGCATAAACTAATTGTGGTACATGTGTACAATGGATCTGATAAGATAGAGTGAACTATGGATACACACAGCTTGATGGATGAATCTTTAAAAGCATTATGCTGAGTAAAAGAAACTCACCAGAGAGGCTATATACTGTATGAGTCCACTGTGATAATCCGGAAAAGGCAAAACTAATAGTGACAGAAAGCAGATTAGCATTGCCAGGGGCTGGCAGCGAGGGAAAGGGATGGAGTACAAGGCGGCACTAGGGAATCTGTTGCGTGATAGAAGTGTTCTAAGGCTTGATTGTAGTGGTGGTTACGCAACTGTACACCTTAGTCAAAATTCATCAACTGCCAATGTAAAAAGTGTGAGTTTTCCTGAACATAAATCTTGCAGGCTAGCAGTTTGAAAATGCAAGACTCCTTCTCCTGCTGTCAGTCCCAAGCACTTCCCTGACCTGTTTCCAGTCACCTGTGCACTCCAGCCCGCTCAGATCTTCCATCTCCGTGCCTTTTTGTGAACGCTTTTTCCCCTTCTCGTGGCCTGGATAACTCTGATGCTTCAGGCTTCCCGCTAAATCTCACTTTCCCAAAGAGGCCTTTCTCTCTCTCCCATCAAAATCAGGCATCCTTTTAACCTGCAGATAATGTACTTGCTCTTCTTTCTTTAATAGAAGTTACGCTCTATACGGACAGAGACAATTTTTTTTCCCTCTCATACATAGTTAGAACTTTGTTTCAAGAATTAATAAACGTGAGAATGTTTTTACATCCTAGCTCTGTACTGCACAAATTTATTTTTTCTTTCTTTCTTTTTTAATGAAAACAACAAACCTTTTTTGTCTTCTCAAATTATTCATTATCGCTCATTTGACCGTGTCAGGTCTTAGTTGCCGCATGTGGGAGGACCCTTTGTTGAGGGACACAGGCTCTTCCTTGCCACACTGGTGTCTCTTTAGGTACCATGCGCTGCTTCGCTGCCCTGCAGCATGTGGAATTTCGGCTCCCCCATCAGGGGCTGGAACCACGCCCTCTGCATCGGAAGGCATATTCATAACCACTGGACCACCAGAGAAGTCCCGATAAATTTGTTTTTTCAAAAGTATGCCCTCCTTTTTCAGTTTCATGTATTTTTAACCTACTTGTTAAGAATTGATAGAATTTGAAAGTACATAGACTAAAAGGTGGAAGTCTTCCATACACAAAGTTTTTAAAAATAAAAATAAGGTTCTGTTTTCCTTCTCACTGGACATATATATTGCATTTAGTCTTTTTAGTAGCCGTATAATACTCCACAATATGATTATACCATTTTAAATATTATTCAATCATCAATGGGCATTTAAAGACTTTCCCTTTTCATGTTTCAGTGTTTTCTTATTTAAAATGCTGAATTATACAGCAGCACACACATGTGAGTATTGCTGGAGGATGGATTCCTAGAAATTTGAGCTGTTAGGAGAGAAGTTATATGCATTTTAGATGTAGGGAATGTCTACCCAGTTCCAAAAAGATGCACACAAACACATGTTATCACTGCCGTCTATGAGTGAACCCTTGCCCACATTTGCAACCACCCTGGATAGCATCAACCCTGCCAATTTCCACCAGTCAGGTGATATATGACTTAACGTAGATTTTATTCTCCCTAAAACAGCCTGTTTGTGGCCTATCAAACATACATTATACATCTGCTTTAACTGTTAAAGAAAGGGGCACATTGACCAGAAGTAATGCATGTCCATGTTAAAAACAAATATTAGATGCCTCCCTTCCTGGGATGCCAGTACTGGTCCTCCTTTTAATGATAAGCCTCCCTTCCCAGATGCCAAGGCCATAGTGACTCACTGTGTATGTATGTACTGTTTTTTTTTTTTTTTAAACCTTGAAGGAATGTATCCCTGATTTGTTTAATGTTCATTGTCCTGACAAGATATAAAACTGTGCCGAAAACCAGGCTTCTCTAGAGCAGTTTCACAGAATAATTCGGGAAGCTGGCTTCGGGGCTAATGTCATTGCTTTGGCTCAGATAAAACTCTTTTCTATTCTTCTTATTGACTATTTATTAATTATTATTGTCAACTCAGGTTAACATGCCCTCTCATCTCCGGCATTTACATTTCCTGCATCATTACTGAGGTTGTGCATATTCTCATATAATTGCTAACTATTTGTCTGTTTTATACTGTGAATTCTTGGTTTCAACCTTAGCCCATTTTTATGGGTTTGTATGTTTTTGTCTTGTTGGTTTGTAGGAACTCCTTGTGTATGTATGATATGGAGATAATCCGTTTTGAAAGTTATAAATAACTTTTGATGGTGATGGATATGTTCATTCTTGATTGTGGTGATGGTTTCACAGGTGTATACTTATGTCAAAACTCATCAAATTGTACACTTTAAATATGTGCAGTTTATTGTATGTCAATCATACCTCAAAAAAGCTATTTAAAAAAGAAAGTTATATAATTAGTAATATATTTTCTTTTAATTGTCCTCTTTCTTTAAATTTTATTTATTTTCTTGATCATATATAAGTTTTCAAAAAATATTTATTCATTTATTGGGCTGTGCTGGCTTTAGCTGAAGCACATGAAATCTACAGTTTTTACTGTGGCACATGGAATCCAGTTCCCTGACCAGGGATCGAACCTGGGCCCCTGGTAATGGGAACTCAGAGTGTTAGCCACTGGACCACCAGGGAAGTACTTCTTGGTCATACATAAGTTTTATGTGTCACTTATTTATATATTGTTCTGGAGTTATCTTAGCTGTGTGACTTAGGCAAATTACCTAGACTTTCTATAACTTGGATTTTCCTGGTAGCTCAGACCATAAAGCGTCTGCCTACAATACGGGAGACCCAGGTTTGATCACTGGGTCAGAAAGGTCACCTAGAGAAGGAAATGGCAACCCACTCCAGTATTCTTGCCTGGAAAATCCCATGGACCAAGGAGCCTGGTACTCTACAGTCCATGGGGTTGCAAAGAGTCAGACATAACTAAGCGACTTCACTTCTATAACTTAGTTTTCACATGTAAAATGAGGCTAAGAGTACCTACTGCATAAGGTTGTTGTGAGGATTAAATGAATTAACATGTATTAAAGGTTCTTAGAATGGTGACCATTACAGGATATCATGCAATACATATTAATTATTACCATTGTTTGGAGTCTTGTATCTTACTAAGAAAAGCCTTCTTCCCAATATTATAGAAATACTCTATCTTCTTCTAGTAGTTATATAGTTTTTAACGTTTAGGCCTTTTAATCTTTAAAGTTACTTTCCTATATGGTGTGAAAGTCGCTCAGTCATGCCCAACTTTCTGCAACTCCGTGGACTGTCTGGAATTCTTCAGGGCGGAATTCTTCAAGGCAGAATACTGGAGTGGGTAGCCGTTCCCTTCTCCAGGGGTTCTTTCCAACCCAGGGAGCAAACCCAGGTCTCTCTCATTGCAGGTGGATTCTTTACCAGCTGAGCCACCAGGGAAGCCAAGAATACTGGAGTGGGTAGCCTATCCCTTCTCCAGTGGATCTTCCTGACCCAGGAATCAAATCTCCCACATTGCAGGCAGATTCTTTACCAACTGAGCTACCAGAGGGTTTGAGGCAAGGCTAAAATTTTATTTTTCCCCCTACTGGATAGATACTACTGCCCATACTACTTATGGCTAACCCATCTTTTCTACACTAATTTGAAATATCATCTGACTTAAATAGTAAATTCTCATGTACAAACAGTTCTGTTTCTCAATTCCAATCAGGCCCTTTGCACTACGATTTTATTCCTCTGCAATATTTTCTGCTGATAAATTCTAATAACTCCTTCCCAATTCCAATCCTTGGTGACTTCAACATTAAATCATCTTTTCAATACATTGGTCTCTCAATTCCTTGATTTCTACTATGATCTAGTATCCCACCTACCTCACCCACTCATGCCTGTGGCCATGCCATACACCTAACCATGACCAAAAATTGACATCTCCATAATCCAGCTTAAGTCATTCACCTTTCTGATTACCATTTGTAATGTTTCCAGCTCATACTTCATGTTCTTCTACTTCAACAATTCTACAACTCCCCAGAACCTACAATCTTCAGCGTCTTTACTTTCCACCCTGCCCAGCTTAGAACCTATGGTTCATCATCATTACCCTCTAAACTCCCTTGCCCCTCCCTAGGGCAACTCTCAACCCTAACAAACTTCAGTTCTCCTTATGCTCCCTGTTTTCCCTGTGCAACAGATGAGTCTGGGGAAAAAAAAAACAAAGACATTCTGGCCATTCTCAGTTCAAATTCATGAACCCTAAGCTCAAGTGGACTCCTGGTGTTACAGGTGAAAGTGAAAATCCTACTCCATTCATTCTCTTTCTCTCCCATTTAACACCTTCTCATTTCTCTTCAAAAGACTGGAACAGCCACTTCATAAAAGAAAATGCCCAGATAACCATTAAATGCATGGAAAGGTGTTCAGTCATATAAGTCATCAAGAGACTGAAGATTACAACTTTGGTGGGGCACCATGACATACCCATAAAAATGGCTAAAATTGAAAAGACATGTGACAGTACCAGGTATTGACAAGGATATGTGACAACAGGACTGCCCTGCTGGTGGGAGTGAAAGGTAACACAACAGCTTTGGAAACCTACTCTGCAATATCTGCTAAAGCCGAGCATACAGTTCACCCTATGATCCAACAATTCTATACCTACTGTATCTACCAAACAGAAACGCTCACACTTGTGCACCAAAAGACATGGCCAAGCATCTTCATAGTAGCATTAATCCAACAACACAAACAGTAAACACTCCAAATGCCCACTCATCAAGAATAGAATGGATATAGAAGTTGTGAAACTGTCATAAAAGGGCCTATTATATATCAACAGAGATGAATAGACTGTTGCTACATTCAATATCTTGCAACCATTTGAGTGAAAGAAGTCATGCTATGTGATTCTAGTAAATAAGATTCAAAAACAGAAGAACAAATTTATGGTTAGATTAGTGGTTACCTTAGAGAGGAAAGAGGGCATGAGGGACCTGCTGAGGTGCTGGCCGTGTTCTCTTCCCTAATCTATGGATCAATGAACTTATCGATACCTACTCAGTTTTATACATGGTTTGTACACCTCTTTTAATGTATGCTATACTTTCACAAAAAGTTGTTATGTATTGTGCATGTGTATGTGTGTACGTGTACAAGTGTGTATGTGTACAAGTGTGTATGTATTCTTCCCTTGACCCCATTTTTATTTCCAACTTTTACACAATTTATCTCCTGCACTTCTAACAAAACTAAAAAAAAAAAAGTTTTTTTAATGTTTACGATCTCCAAGTTTTTAATCCCAACATTCTCCGGCAGTTGCACTTGTTAGAGTCACCAGTGACATCATACAGCAGACTGCAATGGTCAGTCTTAGACCTCACTGTACTTGACCTGTAGGCAGAATTTGACATCCGTGGTCCTTCTCTTAGGCACATCTTCTTCCACTCACTTCCAGGACATTGCGCTTCTGGTTCTGTGACCTCTCTGAACACTCACACTCCTTTGGCAGTCCCTCCTCATCTCCTGTTAAACACTGATGTGCTCCTGGATTTCGTTCATAGAACTCTTCTGTATGTAGATTCACTCTACTGGCGTTCACTGATGGGTTTCTTAGCTTTTTTTGCCTACACATTGATGATTCCCACATCTATCTCTGCATTTTGTATCTCTTTCCTGAAAGCTTTCATATAACCAACTGCCAATTTGATAGTTGATAGCATGTTTAATGGGTATCTCAAACTTAACACATCCCCCAAACTCCTGTCTCTTCCCATCCCTTCAATCTGCACATTCTCATCAAATGTTCAGGTCCAAGACCTCCCAGTAATCAAGTGCTCTTT
>SJYC01107948.1:0-54802 GCA_006408675.1 Madoqua kirkii
TAACAGCTGCTCCGTTTCTGATTAAAATGGGGTTGGGGAGACCTTTTCGAGCAAGTCCCCTTCTTATCCTGCTCTGTCCTCACTCTTCCCACCTTCACCCTCACACCTTCATTTGCACTTAGCCACGGCCATTCAGACACACACAGACTAGCAGAAGAGACTCACAGACACAGCCTGCAGTGTCACACACACACACGCAGAGCCGCAGTCGCACACACAGCCACTGACACCAACCCAGAGCTACATGAAGGCATCCAGGCACGTATACACACAACCACATCCTTGTGCACAGGCGCACATGGAACAGTCTCACACACTCATGGCCCAGTCAGTCTCTCACACACATTAAATTACAATCTGTCACAAACACAGTCTCACATGTGCATTAAATTCCAATCTGTCACACACACACTTTGCACACACAGAGTCACAGCTACATGCTCAGAGACAATCTAACCAGAGCCATGAACCCACACATACTTGGGTGGACACCTCCACACAGAGCCCTAGCAAGTTCTTCACATGCAGAATCACACTTGTGATCACAGTCAGTCATATACATGTGGGCAGTGGCCATGAACCTTCCTACCCACATACAGCCACGGCCATAAATACTCACACACAGTCAGGGGCTCACACACGACCCTAGCCTGGCACGTAGGAAAGGAGGCTTTTCCTTACCTGCAGATGCAGAGCTGGTCTGCACCCCTGCAAACCCCCAGCTGCAAGTGTACACACAGTACAAGTCAAGTATACATCCAGGCACACACTCAGGTGCAGACACTGCTCTGCACGCTCCAGATAGTGACCCAAGACGGAAGACTTAATCTGCAAGCCGTGGGCTGCCTCCTGAGCTGGTTCAGTGGCCTCCTGAGAAAGAAAGTCCTCAGGGGGCAGGCCCCAGGTTCTGCCTTCTCCAATCCCTGCAAGGCCGTAGCGTGAAGGGAGACCTGGAATCATTTCTGTGGTACCTAAGATATAGAGCCCTGACCTTGAGTGGAACTGTGGATTTAGGTGTAGGAAAGCTCAGAGCTGTCCAAGGATGAACTGGCTACTTCAGGAGGCGGTGAGTGCTCCATCAGTGGAGGCGTCATGTGCAGGCAGGCAAGGATGAGGAGGAGGGACTCCTGCATTGCGCCGGGTGAAAAGGATGCTCGAAGGTCCAGCCCAATCCTGATTCTGTGCCCCAAGTTGCTGTGAGTCTTCTTTTCCCAACCCCCGTCCCACCAGTGACTCCCTTCCTCTGCCCTAACTCTCCAGATAGGACCTTCTGCTTCTCTCTCTTGACATGGTTTCTCTTCCATGATTAGCTGTAAGTGATGATTTCAACCTCTTTCTTTAAACCTCTGAGACCCTGACTTTAGGCTCCAGAAGAGATGCAGGTGCAGGAACATGGGGAATTACTTAGATACTCAACCTTCATCTTATCCCAAGGAACCCAGCAAGGCCTTTGAACCTGACTTGACACCACCCTTATGGCAGAAAGTGAAGAGGAACTAAAAAGCCTCTTGATGAAAGTGAAAGAGGAGAGTGAAAAGGTTGGCTTAAAGCTCAACATTCAGAAAACGAAGATCATGGCATCTGATCTCATCACTTCATGGGAAATAGATGGGGAAACTGGAAACAGTGTCAGACTTTATTTTGGGGGGCTCCTAAATCACTGCAGATGGTTACTGCAGCCATGAAATTAAAAGACGCTTACTCCTTCGAAGGGAAATTATGACCAACCTAGATAGCCTATTCAAAAGCAGAGATATTACTCTGCTGACTAAGGTCCATCTAGTCAAGGCTGTAGTTTTTCCAGTGGTCATGTATGGATGTGAGAGTTGGACTGTGAAGAAGGCTGAGCACCGAAGAACTGATGCTTTTGAACTGTGGTGTTGGAGAAGATAGTTGAGAGTCCCTTGGACTGCAAGGAGATCCAACCAGTCCATTCTGAAGGAGATCAGCCCTGGGATTTCTTTGGAAGGAATGATGCTAAAGCTGAAACTCCAGTACACTGGCCACCTCATGAGAAGAGTTGACTCATTGGGAAAGACTCTGATGTTGGGAGGGATTAGGTGCAGGAGGAGAAGGGGACGACCGAGGATGAGATGGCTGGATGGCATCACGGACTCGATGGACGTGAGTCTGAGTGAACTCCGTGAGTTGGTGATGGACAGGGAGGCCTGGTGTGCTTCGATTCATGGGGTTGCAGAGTCAGACACGACTGAGCAACTGAACTGAACTGAACTGAACTAAGTGTCTTTTGGATGGAAGATGGTGAGTTCACAGAGCCAGGAACACCAGGTCTGGGCAGCTAGGAGGATCTTAGGCAGCTGACCAGCTTCAGGGCAGGCTTTAGAAAAATCAGAGGACTCTCTGCCTAATGCTGCACTTGGCAGGCTCCAGACTGTAGCTAGTGGCTCTAGCCCACTCCCTTTCCAGCCTCCTCTCCTTGGGCACCCATCTCTACCCTGGGTGACATCTCACTACACCTTTTCCCCTAAGAAGACCATTCCCTCATATTGTGTGCTTTTGCTCATGCTCAGCCCTCCGTCTGGGATGCCTTCCCCCAGAGCCTGCAGAGATATCTGCACTTGCCCCAGATCCACCCTCCCAGCCTGAATGTACTGTACTCAAGAAGAGGTCTCAGAAGCCCTGGGCTAGAATCTATTCTGCCCATGCTCCGTGCTCCTATAGCCATGGTTTTACTCCTGTGTCATTTGTCATCCATCCAAGGGGTGGGGTTAAGTAGAGTATGCACGCTGCTCAAAGGGGGAGGGGCAGGGAGGCCTCAGAGCTGAGTGGACAAGAAGGAGAATCAGCTCCTTGATGAACAGACTCAGGGCCTAGTTAGGAAAATAATGGTCAGATTCAATTATGGTATGATCGGGGGGGCTGGGAATTGAACCTGAAGGGGCTTTGCCATCGTGGAGTCCATTAGCTGAAGCTGCTGTAGTGGAGGAGCTTATATGTGACCCAGAAAGTCAAGGTCCTGAGTTGCCCCACACAAAGGAAGCATGACTGAGATGAGACTCATGTGTGAGCAGGTTCAAAACAAGCCAGTGGTGTCTGGGATGCTGGCCAGGAGCTCTACTGAGGTCTGCAACCCACCTTTTGGAGCCTGTAGGAATGATAGCCTCAAAAGGTCATGGCTTACACAGACCCTACGGGTCATATTCAGAGGGTGAGGTCACAAGCAAGAGAATAAAGAAGTAAAGTTCATCCAAAATCAGAGACTCAAAACCGTGAAGGCCCAGAAGAGCCCTTCAGAAGGAAGATCCTCTTTTCATGGGGCCTGGGTTCCAGGAGCTTGTCTGGGCCCTTAAAGGAGTCGTGAAAGATTGGCACTATCTATCATGCACCTGGAGATCTGTCCATTTGTCTCTCCCATTAGATGGGGAAGCATCTCCAGGAAAGACCGTGATTTCTGGTTTGGGGCTGTTTCCTCTGTGCTTTGCACAGTGCTTGGCACAGAACACGTGCTCAGCAGGGTTCTGTGACATTTGAATTCTGCCTCTGCCTCTGCGTCCGTGGTCTAGGCTTGACTCAGTCCCTGCCTGGCCCCTGAGTCCTCCTCCCGCAGTAGCTTCCGTCACCTGACTTACCTGCAGTGGTCTCCTCCTGTTTCCCGGAACCACTCCTGCCTGACCTGAGACTGGAAGGGTTTAGGGCCTCCAGCCTGAATTTTGGAGGCTTGACCTCCAAGCCTCTTCGGCTACTACTGAATTGGCATCATCAGCTCCTTCGCTCTCCATGAGGTCAGTCTCTACCCCAGAACCCCATCTAGCACTCTCGTTTATTCCTGATTTATTCATCCAACAAGTATTTATTCTATGTTGTGATTGGTCAGTTCTCAACCCTCGTCTTACTCTTAATGTAGATGATCGCTTTCTCTTCCTTGACACTCTCTTCACTCATCATCTTGGGCGCTGTGCTGGCCTGGCTTCCCTTCTTCTAGACTGAGCTCCATGTCAGTATGCAACGTTGGTTCCCCTTATTCCATCTCCTCAATGTCTTAACATTGCTGTGCTCCAAGTTTAGTCTTCGTCCCTCTTCTCTTTTCCAGGGGATCTCCTCCAAGTTCATGGCTTTATCTATCTGCTGACAGCCCTCAAGTCTCAAGTGCGTTTCTTCAGCCCTGATCTCTGCCTTGAACTCCAGACTTGTGTATCTACCTGCATTGCTCAACGTTTCCACCGGGACATCTATTAGGCATCTTCAACTTGAAACAATCTACGCTTCACCACTTTCAACCTTCTTCCCTGACAGTTACTCGAACTTGACAAATAGTAACTCCATAAACGGTCACTTCCAGTTGCCCAGACCAAGGACCTTGGAGTCACCCCTCAACTCCTGCTCAAACTCAGTCCGAGTCACCCTCATCTCTTGCCTGGATCACTGCCATGGCTTCAGACTTGCTTCCCCGCTCCTGTCTTTGCTGCCAATTCCCAAGGTTTTGGTCACTTGCTTGGGTACCTACCCCCTCTCTTGACATGCCAGCCGTACTGCTATGGCCCTGACCCACCGGTACCTCTCTGTCTTCCTTGTGTCATCCTGACCCCTCATTCCCATCAGCCTGGCTCGGATTCCTCCTGTATCCAACTGCTGGATGGTGACGTCATCTAAGCTGAGATGGAAACAACTCTGCTGTCCCCACCTGCCCCATCTTTTCTGTCTGCACTCTAGCACTGTGGTCCCAGCCTTTCTGTGCCCAAACTTAGCAAAGAAAGACCAGGCCTAATCCAGTCCCTTGACCAACAGCTTGAATCCAAGAGCATAAGGGGTAGGGGACCCTGAGAGCTTGAAACACTTCTTTTGTGTTAGGCCCTTACATTCCTCTCCTCATTTAATCATCACAGTAATCCTATGAGGCATGAGTAATTGCCCCTGCCTAGAGCTGAGGAGACAGAGAAGGCAATGGCACCCCACTCCAATTCTAGCACTGTGGTCCCAGCCTTTCTGTGCCCAAACTTAGCAAAGAAAGACCAGGCCTAATCCAGTCCCTTGACCAACAGCTTGAATCCAAGAGCATAAGGGGTAGGGGACCCTGAGAGCTTGAAACACTTCTTTTGTGTTAGGCCCTTACATTCCTCTCCTCATTTAATCATCACAGTAATCCTATGAGGCATGAGTAATTGCCCCTGCCTAGAGCTGAGGAGACAGAGAAGGCAATGGCACCCCACTCCAATATTCTTGCCTGGAAAATCCCATGGGCAGAGGAGCCTGGCAGGCTGCAGTCCATGGGGTCACTAAGAGTCGGACACGACTGAGCAACTTCACTTTCACACATTGGAAAAGAAAATGGCAACCCACTCCAACATTCTTGCCTGGAGAATCCCAGGGACGGGGGAGCCTAGTGATCTGCTGTCTATGGGGTTGCACAGAGTCAGACATGACTGAAGCGATTTAGCAGCAGCAGCCGCTGCAGAGGGGAGGAGAAGGAGGAAACATTCACTTGACCATAGCTACATGGCTGGTCCGGATCTAAACCTATGCTAACCCTGAGTTATCTGACCCCAGTGTTCCTGCTTCTTCCCTTCCACGATCCTTAGAGATCAAGTCACGCTTTCCCCTCTCCTTTCAGCCCATCTTGTCCCATTTACAGGAGTGGGCACTGAGATCCAGAAGTGGGGAACATCTTTCCCAAAGCCACAGAGTGACTCGGTGAGTGAGCCAGGAGGAGGCCCCAGGTCTCCAGGCTCTGCTCTCCCCAGCGGACTCACAGGCGGGACAGGCAAACAGAACAGACTCTCTGCTCATGCGGCTCATCCCTGACTCCCAGCCTGAGGTCTAGAGCCCTAAATAGCACACGCAATGCTATCTCCCTGCTTGGGGAGGGAAGACAGCTGTGGCAGTTGTGGCGGGTGGAGAAAAATTTCCCCTTTCTCTAGATTGGATCAGTCACTCTCAGAATTGATGGCAACGGCTTCATCACGAAGATCTAATGCTTTAATTATGTTGTGACATGACCTGACACGGGGGTGGCATTTGATGGATTCTCTGGTGTCATCAGCATGGCCCTGACATAGGGAAGCAGCAGAAGGCAGGGGGTGGGGGGGGGAGAGGAAGTGTTCCCGGTGGGAGATCTGTCCTCTCAGGCTGCCTTCCCCTCGCCTTGCTGCTCATCATCCAGGGCAGTTCTAGCCACAGTGGGGACTCAGGAGAGGAGGGGGAACAGTTTCTGTGCTGAAGAGGGTTGATGCGCCCTTGTGGGCTGGACTATATCTGGAGCGGGGAGCCCAATGGGAATGCATATATGTGTGTGCACACGTGAGCACGTGCCTAGATACAGAGCGACATGTCTGAGCAGGTGAGGGGTTTCAGATCCCTGTTATAGAAGCAACAGCTGAATTGCTGTCTGGCCTGCAAAGAAGGTCCAGGAGGTGGGGGTAGGGGAGCAGGGTGGGGCACTGGGTTGGTCTGCAGGTCCTGGGACTGTCATGAGGCAGGAAAAGCAGAGGCATTCATGTAGCTTGGAGGGCAGAGCTGGAACCGAGAGAGGGAGTCTCCAGGGAGGCAGGCTTCACTCAGCATGTGCCAGGGCACAGAACAGGCAGCCTTGGGAGGCAGTGAGCAACCTGTTCCGGGATTCCCTGGAAGTCCAATGGTTAAGACCCCACACTTTCCCTGTATCTGTTCAATCCCTGGTAGGGGGACTAAGATCCCACAAGCCACATGGCATAGTCAAAAAGAAAAGAAGGAAAAAGTGAGCAGCCTGTTCTGGAGGAGGCTGCCAGGGCTGCTAGGGAAAGCATCCCTGTGCTTGGTGGATGTTTCGTGGACCACGAGCTCCGGGCTTGGGTTCCCTATTCTCTGTGGGTGAGTCAGTGAATGTGTGTATCTCCCTCTTGTTTCCCCCAGCCCGACTGCTTGCTCAGGACTTCACCGCACCCTCAGTGTGGCAAGGAGCAAGCTGCTCTGGGCAGCCCCAGCTCTGTCAGGATGCTGGTGTGCACGCCGCTCCCCTGACCACTCTCCCATCTAGCTCCTGGGGCCAGCCTTCCTCCCTAAGCCAAGCAGGCTCTAGGAAGTCCCGCTCGTAACAGAGGCCAGAAAGGGAAAGGGCTGGGGATGCCTGTTGGTGGGGCTCCTCTGGGGCGAGTGCTGTCCCTTCTTATGCATGGCCTTGCAGGGTCTTCATGACTGCCTGCAACCAGGAGCAAGGGGTTATCCTGGTCTTACAACGGAAGACAGTTAGAGAGAACTCAGAGACCCCAAGTTCCCTGCCCAAGGCTACACAGCTAGGAAGGGGTGGATTGGATTGGTTTTCACAAATGTATATTAAGTGACTCCTGCATGCCAGATCCTGTATGCTTCAGATCTAACTGGAAATCCCTGCCTTTGAACTTGGTGTGTGCCCACAGCTTTCTCTTCTCATTCAAACATCACTGCTCTTTCTGCTCTGCCTTTGCCAAGCACCTGGGGTCACCAGCCTGGAGTGGAGTAAGAACACTTAGAGCAGGTGGCCGGGGATTAGGGTCCTCAGCCAGGAGCCCTGGCCTTGGGGCAAAGCAGAGTCCAAGAAATGTGGGACTAGAGGGGGCCTTTGCAGCTCTTTCAACACTTTCCTCCTCATCCCATCCCACCCAATCCACCCTCGTGGTGCCGTAGGAGAAACTGAGGCCTAGAGAGAACAGATGGGCCCAAAGTGTCTTAGCATAAGCACCAGAACAAGAATTAGGGACTAGGGCTCCTGACTCTTGGGTCAAGACTTGACCATTCCAGGAATGGTCATGAAAGGCTTTCGGGGGCAGTCTTGAGTTTCTTCTAGAAAGGTGAGTTAATTTCCAGCCAGAGAGGAAATTATCAAAGCCTGCTAGGATTTTCACAGTCCAGAGAAAGCTCCGAAAGTCCACGCCAGCCCTAAACCCACCCAGCCGCAGCCTCCATGAAGAAGGCAGAAGGCTTGACTGGTTCAGTCTGAGTTTGGTTGCTGCCTGGCCTGTGTCTCAGAGATGTCAAGGTGGGAAGGAGGCAGGAACCATGGTTTGGCTTGACTCGAAAATTCTGGATGCTCTGAAATGATGCTCAGGGAAGACATGAGAACAAAAGGATCTCACAGAGACAGGGGCTGCAGCAACACATGTCTGGGCATGCACAGAGATGGGCACTCGCCTGTGTGGTCCAGAACCTGCTGTCTGGGGGTGACGGTAAGACTTTTCAGCAGGCTCATGGATATAGGATTGGGGATCTGCACAGATAAGGGTCTGTGAATAAGAACTGGGTCAGACAGGAGCCATACATTCTCTCAGAGAGGTCTGTCTAGATGTCACTGGTATTCTAGCATGACTGCAGTACCATCATATGCTTCCCTGTGCCCTGCTGGCTGACGACTACCCAGGACTTAGTGGTGGCCAGGTATTGTTAGGTGCCTCTAACAGTATGTGAAGGTGTTACCTTGCCCTGTCTTCCTGTCTGAGCACTCATGCATGTAGCTGTGAATACCAGCCTGACTGTGTCTGGCTGTAATTATGTGTTACAAGACCCACCAGGCAGCATCTTGGCGTGCAACACAGCACTGCGCCGGGTTGCAGCCTCATTTGCATGGAATTGTGTGGCCCAGTTTGACACTGTCTCTGGGGTAGCCTTAGCCCTAAGGCCTGGGGCTCTGGGCTGCTGGGGTCTTCAGCAGGTGGTCCCCCATCACAAGGGTACCATTCATCTTCCCAAAGCTCACTGTGAGCAGGTTTCCAGTGTGTGGGCAGAGGGGCTGGGAACTGGACCCAAGACCCCCTTGGACAGGCCCAGCCCCTTCTGCCTCTAGGTCCCTGGGAAGTCCCAGGGCTTCTCTCAGAGAGAGAGAGAAGGGAAAAGGTGTCATGAAAATCCTCCCTCTTGAGTTTCATGGGAGAAACCCATAGCAATATCTCTTCCAACAGCCTCATTTGACAGATGGAGAAATTGAGGTTCAACAGGCAGTAATCTGCCCCGAATTGAATCCCAGGATTGTATGCCAACCCTAAGATAAAGTTGACGGTACCAGTGTGCAAACCACATTTTACAGTTTCAGTTCAGGCCTTAAAGTGCCCATTTGACAGATGGGTATTAACAGTGCATATTAGAACTGCCCTGGCCTGGATTCTGGTCATGACTTTATCACTTACCTGATATGTGACTTTGGGTCATTCATACTTTTTCTGGGCCTCTTTTTCTCAATTGTAAGCTGAGGGAGCTGTCGTGTTTGCACTTCAAATGCCCTATTTCAGCATGAAACTTCTCACTTCTGGAGGTTGGAGGTCAGTGCAATCTGGGGGGATTGTGTGCACCAGCTGGGTGAACATTAGTAGTAGCAGTAGTAAAGTCACTCAGTCGTGTCCGACTCTTTGCGACCCCATGGACTGTAGCCTACCAGGCTCCTCCCTCCATGGGATTCTCCAGGCAAGAGTACTGGAGTGGGTTGCCATTTCCTTCTCCAGGGAGTCTTCCCAACCCAGGGATCGAACCCAGGTCTCCTGCGTTCCAGGCAGACGCTTTAACCTCTGAGCCACCGGGGAAGCGGGTGAACATTACTCAGGGCTTAATTATATCTGGATATTAAGTATAGACCAGAAGGGAGAAACGGTGATTTTGTTTGTATTTTTTTAATATAAATTTATTTATTTTAATTGGAGGCTAATTACTTTACAATATTGCATTGGTTGTGCCATATATCAACATTAATCCACCACGGGTGTACACGTTTTCCCCATCGTGAACCCCTCTCCCACCTCCTTCCCCATGAAGTGGTGGCAGAGCCAGGATAAGAAGGAAAGTAGGCCTCCTGACCCCACCCAGTACCCATTGTCCCTCCCCAGTAGTGCCCCACCCACTCTCTGAGACTGTAGATGTTAGTGTCTCATGCATACAGCTTGCCCTCCCTGAAATTGTCTTACCATTTCCTGAGGTTGTGTGCCTCTCATGTGCATGCCAGGCAGATACTATGGTAGAGACTGTCTTCCCCATTCCTTTATTTTGTTCTGCTAGGAGCCCCATTTTACAGATGAGGAAACTGAGTCCCAGTGGAGTTAAGAAATAATAATTGCTACTATTTTTGAGCTTTCTTTGACTGAATGCAAGATGCCACACTGGACACTCATTGAGGTGAGCAGAAGGTGACTGGTCCAGCCTCCAAAATATCCCCTCAAAGAGCGCCGAGACCTGCCAGGGTTCTGCCAGCCTGATTTAGACAGTAATTTGCATACAATTTACCCAGAAAGCTGCACTGTGAAAAATATAATTACTTTTTTAATATTCTCACTCTGATGTGAATGCTTGCCGCCCGGTAATGAATTACTTGCTTAATGAAGATAAACCTGAATTGGAGATGCACTTCGGAGAGCTGCTGGGGCAGCCTACTTGATGCCATCATTTGCAGCTGTTAATCTCTGAAATTGATGCCCTTGTTGGTAGGATCATAAATCGGTGGGGGGAGGAATCTATGAGCTTCAGCACCTCCAGGAACTTTCTCTGTGGTATGGTAGGACCACAGAGCCTCTCTGTGACTCAGTTTTCTCATCTGCAACCAGGGCATGGGGCAAGATAGAATCATAGAAATGTAGGCATGGAATGGATTGTTGATATTCAGGAATGATTAAGCATCTACAGTGTGTCAGGTGTAAGTTAGGGGAGGAAGTGATATTTTTCAAAGACACATAAACCAAGGGGCTTCTTTACTAGAACGAGTAGACACTTCTTTGATACCAGGGCCTGGATCTGGATCACTTCTTCTAAGGTAATTGACCCCTCAGCTATCTTCCAGCTGCTGGTGATAGAGAAGAGAGTTAGACTGGAGTCAGACCGGGGTAGGAAGAAAAAAGCCCATGGGCAAGAGTAGCCACTGAAAATTACCTGTTCTTATACTTGACGCTTGCCAATCCCAGGGACCAATCAGAGGAGAGGCCAAGATTCTTCAAGCCCCTGTCCCAACAATTTCTCAACACATACACTCAGGGCAGGGCTAGGGACTTCAGGACAACAAATCAACAATTTAGTACATGTATCGTCTATGACAAGGTGTTCTTTAAGGACACAGCTGTGAATAAGTCCAACAAGGGCACTGGTACAAAAGACCTGAAATTCTGTGTGGTAGATATCAGGTAGAAATAATGAGTTAACTAATAATAAACATAATGCCAGATCATGCTAAATGCTATACATTTTTAATGGATAATATAGAATGATTGAGATTATTTTGATTTGTTGTGCAAAAAGACCTCCCTAAGGAGGTGACCATAGGGTAGTATCATCTGTATGTCTGAGGTTGTTGATGTTTCTCCTGGCAATCTTGATTTCAGCTTGTGCTTCATCCAGACTGGCATTTTGCCTTACATGTACTCTGCATATAAGTTAAATAAGCACAGTGACAATGTACATCCTTGACATACTTCTTTCCCAATTTGGAACCAGTCTGTTGTTTCATGTCCAGTTCTTGACCTGCATACAGAGTTCTCAGGAGGCAGGTCAGGTGGTTTGGTATTCCCATCTCTGGAAGAATTTTCCACAGTTTGTTGTGATTCACACACTCAAAGGCTTTAGTGTAGTCAATAAAGCAGAAGTAGATGTTTTTCTGGAATTCTCTTGCTTTTTCTAGGCCAACAGATGTTGGTGATTTGATTTCTGGTTCCTCTGTCTTTTCTAAATCCAGCTTGAACATCTGGAAGTTCTAGGTACACACCCCTCCCCCCTTATGGCACAAAGCGAAGAGGAACTAAAGAGCCTCTTGGTGAAAATGAAAGAGGAGAGTGAAAAAGCTGGCTTAAAACTCAACATTCAGAACATTAAGATCATGGCATCTGGGTCCCGTTACTGCATGGCAGATAGATGGGGGAACAAAAGAAACGGTGACAGACCTTATTTTCTTGGGCTCCAAAATCACTGCAGAGGTGACTGCAGCCATGAAATTAAAAGATGCTTGCTCCTTGGAAGGAAAGCTATGACCAACCTACACAGCATATTAACAAGCAGAGACATTACTTTGCTGACATAGGTCTGTCTAGTCAAAGCTATGGTTTTTTCAGTAGTCATGTATGGATGTGAGAATTGGACCATAAAGAAGGCTGAACACCAAAGAATTGATGCTTTTGAACTGTGGTGCTGGAGAAGACCCTTGAGAGTCCCTTGGACTCCAAGGAGATCAAACTAATCAATCCTAAAGGAAATCAGTCTTGAATATTCATTGGAAGGACTGATGCTGAAGCTGAAACTCCAATACTTTGGCCACTTGATGTAAAGAGTTAACTCATTTGAAAAGACCCTGCAAAGAGATGGACACGACTGAGCAACTGAACTGAACTGAACTGAACTGATCTGATGCTAGAAAAATTGAAGGCAGGAAGAGAAGAAAATGACAGAGGATGAGATGGTTGGATGGTATCACCAACTCGATGGACATGAGGTTGAGCAAGCTCTGGAAATTGGTGATGGACAGAGAGGCCTGGCATGCTGCAGTCCATGGAGCTGCAAAGAGTCGGACACGACCGAGCGACTGAACAACCACTACAAGGAGGTAACACGTGGGCTGAAATCTAAATGACATTAAGGAATCATCCTAGTGAATATCAGGAATGTGGGTCCAGGTGAGATCTGTAAGCAAGCAGGAACCAGATCCTAAAGAGCCTTAGAGATTATGAAAGTGACTTTGGATTTTGTTTTTAGCACAAGGAGAAGTCACTGGAGGTTTCCATAAGGGAAGTGATATTATTTCTTGACATTTAAAATTATCATTCTTTTTAAAGAAAAATTAGAAAATCTGGATACCTCTAAATCTATTAAAGAAATTGAATTCATAATATAAAAATTTCCACCTAGGTGGTTTCACTGGTAAATTCAATCAAATATTTAAGGACTAAGGGATACCAATGGCACACAAACTCAGAAAATGGTGGGGAACACACTTCTATTCATTTATAAGCCCAGCATAAATGATTCTGCTAGTTGTTTATTTCCTTTTAAAACATTTTTACTTATTCATTTGGCTAGTTGCCACACGTAGTATCTTTGATCTCCAGTATGGCATATAGGATCTCCTGTGAGATCTTGTAGTTGCAGCGCATGGAACATTTGGTTGTGGCACGTGAGCTCTTAGTTGTGGCACGTGAACTGTTAGCTGTGGCATGCAGGATCTAGTTCCCTGACCAGGGACAGGACCGGGGCCCCCTGCATTGGGAATGCGGAGTCTTAACCACTGGACTGCTGGAGAAGTCCCCATTTCTGTTTATTTCCATAGACTGTCTGTCTGTCCCAGGCCTTGGGATCACTTGGCCCAAGGATCACAGTTCTTGCACGTGACACTTGGAGGTAGAGATGGGAGGAGGGCAAAATCCTTGATCCCCTCCCCTCTCACCTTCCCAGGCCATTGGCAGCCTTGAGACCGCTCAGGTGCAGGGTGTTGGTTCTGGCCTGAGGTGGGAGAGGCCTTGTGGGTCAGGAATGGCCCTTCCAAACCTGTTCTCCCAGCTGGGCTTGGTTCCACGGGGGCTCAGTATGCCTTGTGCCATCTCCTACAGCCCCCACCCCCTGGGTTGCTGCCAGAGGCTGGTCTGGGGCTCCAGACTTCTCACCTGAAAAGACTGAGGTAAGCCTGGCCCAGTCTTCCCATCACCTGCCTCCTCTGCCTCCCTTCCTGCCAGCTTCAGAGCCCCCTCTCCAGGCTTCTCCAGACTCAGGCCTCTGTGATGGGACCTGGCTGGGGGAACAGGCTTCTCTCCACCGCCCTGCAATGGCCAGTTGGCCTCTTGGCTCACACTCAGCAGCCTGCTGGGCTCAGGACAAAAAGAAATCCGGGTGGGGTGAGGCAGGAGGGTGTGTATGGATGTGAGTATGTGCCTGTGTGTGTGTGTGTGTGCGTGTGTGTGTGTGTGTGTGTGTGTGTAGTTGGAGAATGCGAGGTGTATCAGAGAGCAAATGGCACACTGGTGTCAGAGCCCCTGAAAGTGCTGACGGACTAAGTGTGTGCAGGACAGACTGCGTGCGAAAGAGTGTGGGGGAGGGGGTGTGACTACAGGCATTTATCAAGGACGCAGTGATAACAGGCAGGATGCTAAGTGCTTTGCTCAGATTATCTCATTTAATAAGTGTGACAGCGTGTGAGAGGGTGAAGGAGGCAGGCTCAGAAGGGTGGATGGTCAGGAGACTGCTGCCTGGAAACTCTGGTGGAATATCCCCTCCCCCGACCCCAGCAGAGGGCCCTCCAGCTTCTCACCCTCTGGAGACTGTTGGAAATAAGGGGTGTGAAGCTCGGGAGCTATTCCCCAGGTTCTCAACCCACTTCCCTGCCCTATCCTCATCCCCCAGGAATGTCTCCCCAGGTCTTCTCTTTTCTCTTGGCTGTGCTTAGTACAGGGCTGGGCATTCCACAGGTGCTTGATCCCTCCCTGTTCCTTAGCAGAGGACAAGGCAGACCCTAGGAGCCATCTCTGCACTGGCTCCATCTGGTCCTTACTTTGTAAAGCTCCCATGGAGGAAATGAGAGCCCCTGTGGGGCAGAAGTCAGGCCCCAGCAATGAAGGATGCAGTGTCTGAAGGGGACGGAACTGAGGCTGAGACGGCTAATTGGGCCACTACATGTGAGGGAGTGGGACTTCTGTGCCCCAACCGAGTCTTGGTGGCCCACCTCCAACACTCACTGCTCTCCATCACTGCAACTTGTCATGGGGTTTCAGGAAAGCAGCAATGCTTAGAAGTGAGGACTGGGGTTTTTTGTCACCTAGATGATCACTTTGCAGGACCTGATGGCGAGGATGCCTTGGATTTCTAGAGGAAGAGTGACCAAGAAGGAGGGAAGCAAAAGCCAGAGGGAGAGAGGGAGACCATGGACACGAATGGAGACGCTCCTGTCGCTCGTGTCAGTAACCAACCAGGGCAGAACAGTTACTTGGAGGCAAGTTATTGAAATGTCAGAGGGCCCTGAGCAGCAGCAGTGGGGAGGGCTTCCTGAAGGAGGGAGGGCTTCCTGGAGGAGGCAGGCCTGGGCCCTGAGGCACAGGAGTGCCCCAGTGAGGGGGAGGAGAGAGCTCCAAGGAGTGACAAGTCTTCCTGGAGGTCAAATGCACATCCAAGAGAGCACATCACCTCCTACACGCTCTCTGTGGTTGTAATGGCAACAGTAGCTATGATTACTGAGAATTTTCAGAAAACACTGTTAGACATCATTTATAGAGTATTTTGAGATAAACGTCACTGTGATTTCCACACTTCCCAAGTGGCACAAGTAGTAAAGAATCCACTTGCCAAAGCAGGAGATGCAAGAGACTCAGGTTCGATCCCTGGGTCAGGAAGTTCCCTGGAGAAGGAAATGGCAACCCATTCCAGTATATCTTGCCTGGAAAGTTCCATGGATAGAGGAGCCTGAGGGCTACAGTCCGTGGGGTCACAAAGAGTCAGATATGCACACGCTGG
The DNA here is from genome assembly GCA_006408675.1 of Madoqua kirkii. NCBI lineage: Eukaryota > Metazoa > Chordata > Mammalia > Artiodactyla > Bovidae > Madoqua > Madoqua kirkii. The sequence continues at coordinate 15,361 of SJYC01107948.1, forward strand.
ATGATTCCCACATGAGGAAACTGAGGTGTAGAAAGACTACAGCACTTGCCCAAAGCCCCATGTAGAAGCAGTGCTGGGATTTGACTTCAAGTTTGATGTACTGACCAATTGGTATTATACTATTTCCCAAATCTCAAGCCCACTCCCTCCCAGGTCTTGGAAGCCTGGACACTACCATATGCTTTTCCAGTGGTCATACATGGATGTGAGAGTTGGACTGTAAAGAAAGCTGAGCACAGAAGAATTGATGCTTTTGAACTGAGGAGTTGGAGAAGACTCTTGAGAGTCCCTTGGACTGCAAGGAGATCCAACCAGTCCATCCTAAAGGAAATCAGTCCTGCGTGTTCATTGGAAGGATTGATGTTGAAGCTGAAACTCCAATACTTTGCTACCTGATGCGAAGAGCTGACTCATTTGAAAAGACCCTGATGCTGGGAAAGATTGAGGGCAGCAGGAGGAGATGACAGAGGATGAGATGGTTGGATGGCATCACCAACTCAAAGGACATGGGTTTAGGTGGACTCTGGGAGTTGATGATGGATAGGGAGGCCTGGCGTGCTGCCATTCATGGGGTCACAAAGAGTTGGACATGACTGAGCGACTGAACTGAACTGAACTGAACTGAACTGAACTCAAAATCTGCCATGGTCCACATCCTCCTCTACCATTCACCACTTTAGGCAGGCACCAGATTCTAAATATCTTTGCTCTTTAGGGATGGAATCAAATCAACTTGGGTCCCAGTTACAGCTTCATCACTTGTTAGCTCTGTGATCTTGGGCAGGTCGCTTAACCTCTCTGTGCCTTAGTTTTCTGTATTGCACGCAGGGGCTGATAATAGCTCTTCAAGGATTATAGGGAGAATGCAACTAGTGAATGCACGTGAAGAGCTAAGTGCCAAGTCTGGCAGAATAGACAGGAAACACGAGCCCCTTGTATTTCCACTAAACTATATGCTTCCCAGATGAAAGCTGTGCTTCTAATTAGCACTGGAAATTAATTTTCTCACAGTCCAGAGGCCTGATGAGCACTGGATGTCAGCAGATTTGGTCTCTCCTGAGGCCTCTCCCCTGGCTTGCAGGTGGTTGCCTCCTTTCTGTGTCCTCAAAAGGTCTTTCCTCTGTGTGTACACCCATCCCTACGGCTTCTTTGTGCATCCAAATTTCTCTTCTTATAAGAAACCAGTCAGGTCGGATTGGGGCCCATCCTGATGGCTTCATTTTAACTTAATTACCTCGTGAAAAGCCTTGTCTCCAAAATACAGCCACACTCTGAGGTACTGAGTTTTAAGGCTTCAACATGTAAATTTGGAGGAAACACGATTCAGCTCATAATACTCTCCTCCTTCTCTGGTCTTTGCTCACATTGCCTTTCCCTCTGTCTGGAACACTGTTCACATTCTTTCTTCCCCCCACTGAAGAGATGCTGCTCATCATCTGAAACTCGACCAGAGGATAACCACCTGCAAGAAGTCTTCCTGGCTAGACCGCTGCCTTCTCTGGGCTCCCATATCTGTGCCCACCTATATGGCATGGACCACACTCTAAGAATTGTCTGTTTATATTGCTTGTCTCCCCTGCTCAGGTGGATGCCTGTTGCTTTGATCTGTACAGTGTCCCTTGCCCCATTTGATAAAAGCATCCTTGAAAAAATAACATTCCCTCTGTGACTCCACTTGTTTTTCTGATGGGACATCAAATTGCAATTCCTGCTTCTTGCCACCAGGATGAGCATGTGACTGAAGCCGAATCAAATAGCGTTCTTTGAGGTTTTTGGCTTTTTATCTTAAAATGCTGGATGAGAACATGCTTCTCTTTTTTCTGGAATCCAGAATGATATGAGCCAGGAACTTTGTGTGGCCGTGCCTCACCCTCCTCCCATTTATAAAGGGCATCCATCTGTAGGGAAGAGAATGAGGCCTACATCACAAGAAAACACCTGCTAAGGGCTGGATACAATACTGAAATTTTGAACTTTTTGTGTGTCAGTCTTTAGTGTTTTGGGTAGGCAGCACATTTAAATGCTTCAAAAATCAAAATAATATAGAAACTATACAATAAGTATCAGTTATTCCTGTTCCTGTCAACTGCATTACCATCTTCCACCATATTAATAACCACTTAAAGACTTCCTAGTTGATTGCAGTATAAGCTAAGAATATATATATTCTTATTTCTTCCTTTTTATTTTAAAAAAGAAAATATATATATATACCTTGTTTATTTTCATTTAACAATGTATCCTAGGGTGCCTTTCATGAATTGCTCTGTGATCTTCTCTTTTTTATAGCTGCATAATATTCCATAATATGGATGAACTACACTATTCCCAATGTTGAACACTGAAGATTATTTCCAAACTGTTACAACAAACAGATTTTGTATGCATCATTTCATATAAGAGTGTCTGTAGGCTTAACAATAAAATGATAACCAAATATTTAAATGGGCAAAGTATTTAAATAGACATTTTTCTAGAGAAGATATACAAATGGTGGATAAACACATGAAAAGATGGTTACCACCACTAGCCATAAAAGAAATAAAATCAAAACTACAATGAGCTATCGCTTCACACCCACTAGAATAGTATAATAATAATAATAATAATAATAATAATAATACAGACAATAACAAGCATTGGTGTTTTTTTTAGCAAAATACCACATTCTGGTTGGTTTAACAATAGACATTATTTCCCAGGGCTCTAGAGGCTGTGAAGTCCAAGATCAAATTGTTGGGCAATTTGATTTCTGGGGAGCCTCTCCTGCTGGCTTGTAGATAGCCGCTGTCTTTGATGTGTGCTCCTGTGGGCTCTGTGCATACACACAGACATACACACAGAGAAAACACTGCTGTCTCTTCTTCTAAGAGTACTTACCAGTCTTAAATAACTAGTCCCCTACCCTCAGGCTTCCCTTGTGGCCCAGCTGGTAAAAATCTGCCTGCAATGTGGAAGACCTGGGTTCAATCCCTGGGTTGAGAAGATCCCCTGGAGAAAGGAACAGCTACCCACTCCAAGATTCTGACTTAGAGAATTTCATGGACTGTATAGTCCATGGGGTTGCAAAAAGTTGGACATGACTGAGCGACTTTCACTTTTTCACTATGACCTTATTTAACCTTTCACCTCCTCATAGGACTATCTCCAAATATAGCCATACTAGGGATTAGGGCTTCAACATATGAACTTGGGAGTTGGTGGGGTTGGGCAGGGGCAGGAAACAAATATTCAATCCCTACCAGTTGGTGAAAATGTAGAGAAACTGGACCTCTCATACATTGCTGGTGGGAAAGTAAAATGGTGCAACCACTTTGGAAAACAGTTTGGAAGGTCTTCAAAGTGCTAGACATGGAATTATCATTTGACTCCGAAACTCTGCTGCTATATATACTCAGGAGAAATGAAAACATTATGTCCACACAAAGCTCGTTACATGGATGTTTATAGCAGAATTGTTCTTTTTTTGCGTTTACTTACTTTATTTTGAAATAGTTATTGCAGTATAGTTGATTTATAGTGCTGTGTTAGTTTCACGTATACAGCAAAGTGAATCAGTGATGCATATACATATATTTACTCTTTTTTTAAGTGTCAGGCAGGAGATGGCAAGAGTGAACATTGACATTTTAGGAACCAGTGAATTAAAATGGATGGGAATGGGTGAATTTAATTCAGATGGCCATTATATCTACTACTGTGAGTAAGAATCCCTTAAAAGAAATGGAGTAGCCTTTACAGTCAACAAAAGAGTCCAAAAGCAGTACTTGGGTGCAGTCTCAAAGATGACAGAATGGTACAGTTCATTTCAACATCACAGTAATCCAAGTCAATGCCCCAACCACTAATGCTGAAGAAACTTAGATTGAAGCATTCTATGAAGACCTACAGGACATAGAACTAACACCAAAAAAGATGTCCTTCTTATCATAGGAGATTGGAATGCAAAAGTAGGAAGTCAAGGGATATTTGGAGTAATAGGCAAGTTTGGCCTTGAAGTACAAAATTAAGCAGGGCAAAGGCTAAGGGAGTTTTGCCAAGAGAATGCACTGGTCATAGCAAACATCCTCTTCCAACAAAACAAGAGATGACTTTACACATGGACATCACGAGATGGTCTATACTGAAATCAGATGAATTATATTCTTTGGAGCTGAAGATGGAGAAGCTCTATACAGTCACCAAAAACAAGACCTGGAGCTGACTGTGGCTCAGATCATCAGATTCTAAATGTAAAATTTAGCTTAAATTGAAGAAAATAAGGAAAACCACTAGGCCATTCATATATGACCTAAATCAAATCCCTAATGATTTTACAGTGGAGGTGATGAATAGATTCAAGGGATTAGATCTGATAGGTTTGTAACATTGTACAGGAGGTGGTGAGCAAAACCATCCCCAAGAAAAAGAAATGCAAGAAGACAAAGTGGTTGTCTGAGGAGGACTTGCAAGTAGTTGAGAAAAGGAGAGAAGAGAAAGGGAAAACATACCCAACTGAATGCAGAGTTCCAGAGGATAGTCAGAAGAGATAAGAAACCCTTCCTCAGTGATCAATGCAAAGAAATAGAGGAAAACAATAGAATGGGAAAGACTAGAGATCTCTTCAAGAAAATTGGAGATACCAAGGGGGTATTTCATGCACAGATGGGCACAATGAAAGATCAAAATTGTAAGGACCTAACAGAGGCAGAAGAAATTAAGAAGAAGTGGCAAGAATACACAGAACTATACAAAAAAAGGTTTTAATGACCCAGATAGCCATGATGGTGTGATTACTGCGCTAGAGCCATATGTCCTGGAGCGTGAAGTCAAGTGGGCCTTAGGAAGCATCACTGCAAATAAAGATAGTGGAGGTGATGGAATCCCAGCTGAGCTATTTCAAATCCTAAAAGATGCTGCTGTTAAAGTGCTGCACTCAGTATGTCAACAAATTTGGAAAACTCTGCAGTGGCCACAAGACCGGCAAGGTCAGTTTCCATTTCAATCCCAAAGAAGCGCGATGGCAAAGGATGTTCAACCTACCATACAGTTGTATTGATTTCACATACTAGCAAGGTTTTGTTCAAAATCCTTCAAGTTAGGCTTCAGCAGTATGTTAACCAAGAATTTCCAGACGTATAAGCCAGGTCTCAAAGAGGCAGAGGAACCAGATGTCAAATTGCCAACATTCACTGGATCATGAAGAAGCAAGGAAATACCAGAAAAACATCTACTTCTGCTTCAGTGACTATGCTAAAGCCTTTGGCTGTGTGGATCACAGCAAACTGTTGAAAGCTCTTGAACAGATGGTAGTACCAGACCACCTTGCCTGTCTCCTGAGAAACCTGTATGAGGATCAAGAAGCAACATTTAGAACTGGACATATAACAACTGACTGGTCCAAACTTGGAAAGCAGTATGACAAGGCTATATATTGTCACCCTGCTTATTTAACTTATATGCAGAATACATCATGCAAAATGCCAGGCTGGATGAAGCACAAGCTGGAATCAAGACTGCAGGGAGAAACGTCAGCAACCTCAGATATTCAGATTATACCACACTAATGGCAGAAAGTGAAGAGGAACTAAAGAGCCTCTTGATGAAGGTGAAAGAGGAGAGTGAAAAACTGACTTGAAATTCAACATTCAAGAAACTAAGATAATGGCATCCATTCCCATCACCTCATGGCAAATAGAAGGGGCAACAGTGGAAGCAGTGACAGATTTTACTTTCTTGGTCTCTAAAAGCACCTCGGATGGTGATCACAGCCATGAAACTAAAAGATGCTTGCTCCTTGGAAGAAAAGTTATGACAAACCTAGACATTACATTAAAAAGCAGAGATGTCAGTTTGCCAACAAAGGTTCTTATTAGTCAAAGCTATGGTTTTTCCTGTGGTCATGTACAGATGGGAGAGTTGGGCCATAAAGAGGGCTGAGCGTCAAAGAATTGATGCTTTTGAGCTGTGGTGCTGGAGAAGACTCTTGAGAGTCCCTTGGACTGCAAGGAGATCCAACCAGTCAATCCTAAAGGACATCAATCCTGAATGTTCATTGGAAGGACTAATGCTAAAGCTGAATCTGATACAAAGAGCCAACTCATTGGAAAAGACCCTGATGCTGAGAAAGATTGAAGGCAGGAGGAGAAGGGGACAACAGAGTATGAAATGGTTGGATGGCATCACCAACTCCATGGACATGAATTTGAGTAGACTGTGGGAGTTGGTGATGGACAGGGAAGCCTGGCATGCTGCAGACCGTGGGGTCTCAAAGAGTCAGACACAACTTAGCCACTGAATAATAATTCTTTTTTAAAAAGAATTTTTCCCATATAGGCCATTACAGAGTAAACATTGTTCTTTAGAGTCCCCAAAGGGAAAGAATCCAAATGCCCATCAAGTGATTATGGATAAACATGTCATATAGCCACACAATGGAATATTATTCAGCAATAAACAGCAATAAAGTACTAATACCTGCTACAACATAGATGAAACATGGAAGTGTCATGGTAAGTAAAAGAAGCCAGTCACAGAGGCTCACCTATTACATGATTCTTCCTATGTGGAATGTCCAGAATAGGAAAATCTATATAGAGAGAAATTAAACTAGTGGTTATCTAGGGCTGAGGGAATGGTAGGAAATGGGAGTGTCTACTAATAAGCATGGGCTTCCCAGGTGGTGCTAGTGGTAAAATTCTGCCTGCCAGTGCAGGAGACGCAAGAGATGCAGGTTCAATCCCTGGATCAGAAGGATCCACTGGTGGTGGGCAGGGAACCCAGTCCAGTATTCTTGCCTGGGAAATCCCATAGACAGAGGAACCTGGCAGGCCACAGTCCATGGGGTCACAAAGAGTTGGACATAACTGAGCACCCTAATAGGCATAGAGTTTCTTTAGGGGGGAGGTAGAAGTCTTTCAAAACTAATTGTGGTAATGGTTGCACAACTCTGTGAATAAGTCATGGAATTTTACATGTTAAATGGTGATTTGTGGGATACAGGAATTGCATCTCAAAAAACCCATTGAAAAACAGAGTTCCAGAACCAGGATTATCAGGCAAAAGGATAAATACATTTAAGTTTTTTATAAATACTGACAAATTTTGCTCTATGAGGTTACAGTTGTCCCTCAGTATCAGCCGGGAATTGATTCTCGGACCGACCTGGAAGTCTGAGGATGCTCAATTCCTGTAGTTGGCTCTCCTGTCTGCTGGTTCCACATCTGTGTATTCAACCAACCACAGACCATAATCATAAACAGGCTCTGCAGTTGGTTTCATCTGTGGATTGGAAGCTGTGAGGAGCCAACCGTGTTACATTTTGGACTACCACTAGCAATACAGGTGCGCCTTGGAGATATCGCGGATTTGGTTCCAGATCACCACAATAAAGTGAATATTGAAATAAAGTAAATCATATGAATTTTTTTTTGGTTTCCGAGTGCATATAACAGTTATTTTTACATTTTACCATAGTTGATTAAGTATGTAGCTTATTAATATGTCAAAATAATAATGTACATGCCTTAATTTAAAAATATTGCTCAGAAATGCTAACCATTATCTGTTGTTATAGCTGTCCAGTTGCTAAGTCTTATTTGACTCTTTGTGACCCCATGGACTGAAGCACACCAGGCTCCTCTGACCTCCACTCTCTCCTGGAGTTTGCTCGAATTCATGTCCATTGAGTACATGATGCTATCTAACCATCTCATTCTCTGCTGTCCCCTTCTCCTTTTGCCTTCAGTCTTTCCCAGCAGTGAATCAACTCTTTGCACCATCATCTGAGCCTTCAGCTAATTATAACCTTTTTGTTGGTAGAGGCTTTGAAGTACTGTGAAAATTACCAAAATATGACAGAGACATGAAATGAACAAATGCTGTTGGAAAGATAGTGGCTATGAACTTGCTTGATATAGTGTTGCCACAAACTTCAAATTGTAAAGAAAAGTGCAACAATGTAAAGCACAGCAAAGCAAGGTGTACCTAGACATGAAAGTGCAAGGAAAGTACTATTATCTCTTTTATTTTACTCCTCAAGTATTATATACTTGAGGAAACTGTGATATGGACAATCCCAGATCACATAACTAATAATATCCTAACTGTAGGTGGAATCTGGATTATCAGACTCCAAAGCCTGTGTTCTGTTGCACCATATTCATTGGTATTTTTCCAACAATCATTTCAAAAAATGATCTTCTAAAAACAACAGCTTTGCTTGTATAGATTTTCTCTATTATTTTTCTGTTTTCTCCTTCACTGATTTATGCTCTATTCTTTGTTATTCTTTGCTTCTGTTGATTTGGGTTTAATTTACCCTTCTCTTTGTAGTTCTTAAGGTAGAAGCTAATGACATTGATTTAAAATCTTTCTCTTTTTCTCATTATAGGTATTTAATCCTATAAATTTCCCCCTAACTTCTGTTTAACTGTCATTTCACAAATTCTAATATATTGTATTTTCATTTTCATTCAGTTCCTGATAAGAACATCGCATCTGATTTCTTCTTTGACCCATGGGTTATTTAGCTGTATCTTATGAAGTTTCTGGGGCTTCCCTGGTGGCTCAGAGGTTGAAGTGCCTGCCTCTAATGCAGGAGACCCGTGTTTGATCCCTGGGTCAGGAAGATCCCCTGGGGAAGGAAATGGTAACCCACTCCAGTATTTTTGCCTAGGAAAATCCCATGGACAGAGGAGCCTGGTAGGCTAACAGTTCATGGGGTCGCAAAGAGTCGGACACGACTGAGCGACTTCACTTCACTTCACTTCTATGAAGTTTCTAAACACTGAGGGGATGTTCCAGATATCATATTGTTGTATGGTATTGTGATATCATATTTTCCATACATATCCTATATGTGTACTCAGTTGTGTTTGACTCTTTGACACCCCACAGCCTGTAGCCTGCCTGACTCCTCTGCCCCTGGAATTTTCCAGGCAAGAATACTGGAGCAAGTTGCCATTTCCTACCCCAGGGGATCTTCCTCACCCAGGGATTGAACCTGTGTCTCCTGCCTCTCCTGTATTAGCAGGCAGATTCTTTACCACTGCGACACCTGGGAAGCCCCTTTTAATTTCCCCTTGTTAAATGGTTGATGAGAGACAAGATATTGTATGGAAGGCACTTCAGAAGGAATGTGGCCAAGTGCTTTTTGCTGTTATTAAGTCGCTAAGTTGGGTCCAATTCTTCTGCAACCTCATGGATCATAGCCGCCTCCCCCCAGGCTCCTCTGTCCATGGGATTTTCCTAGGCAAAAATACTGGAGTGTGTTGCCATTTCCTGCTGCAGGGAATATTTCTGATTCAGGGATTGAACCTGTATCTCCTGCACTGTCAGGTGGACTCTATCACTGAGCCACCAGGGAAGACTAATCTTTGAATTAATTCCGTTGTGGTCAGAAAACATACTTTGACTAATAGTAAATTTATTGAAACTATTTTTATGGTCAGAATATGACCTATTTTGATAAATGTTTTATATGCACTTAAAAAATATGTATACTACTATTGTTGGGTGAAGTTTTTATAAATGTCAATTAGGCTAAATTGGTTGTTCTAGTTTATTGTATCCTTACTAATTTTCTGCCTCCTTGTTCTATTGTTTATTGAGAAGGGGATATTGAAATATTTCCAAATATAATTGTGTATTTTCCCAGTTTCCCTTGCAATTCTACCAGCTTTTACAGAATTTAAGTTTATATTCTATTTAAATTTATAAATGGGTTTCTGCAGCAATACATAGTTGGATTTTGCTTTAGATAAGCAGTCTGATCATCTTTTAATTGTGGTTTTTAGGCCATTTACATTTAGTGTGATTATTGATACGATGAATTTAAATCTGTCTTCTAGTATTTGGTTTCTATTTGTCTCAGTGTTCTTCAATCCCTTTTCTTTCTTTTTATGATTGTGTATTTTTTTTTTAATTTCATTCCATTTCCCTTATTGGCTTAATTAGCTGTATTTTTAAAGTGGTTGCTTTGGGGTTTATAGTATACATCTTCAACTTATCCTACTCTACCTTCAGTTAATAATTATACCACTTCATGTTTGGAATAGGAATCTTATGACAGTATGAGAGCTCCCATCTCCCAGCTTTTATGCTATTTTTGTCACACATTTTATTTCTGTGTATTTGGGGTTTATAATATAAAAATATCTTTGCTTTAACCATAAATTATGCTTATATATTGGTTTAAATTTAAACCAATAAATCATGTTTTCTAGATGTGTATAAGAGACAGCCCTAATAGGCATAGAGTTTCTTTAGGGGGGAGGTAGAAGTCTTTCAAAACTAATTGTGGTAATGGTTGCACAACTCTGTGAATAAGTCATGGAATTTTACATGTTAAATGGTGATTTGTGGGATACAGGAATTGCATCTCAAAAAACCCATTGAAAAAACCAATAAATCATGTTTTCTTATTTTAAATATGAAAAGTATTTGATATTTTCCCACATACTCACCATTTACAGAGGTCTTCATTCTTTTGTGTAGATTCATATTTCTATCTGGTATCATTTTCCCTTCTGTTTCAAGGGCTTCCTATAATATTTCTTATGGTGCAGGTCTGCTAGTGTTTAACTTTTTCATTTTTTTCCATTTTTTAAAGAGTATTTTAACATTGTTTTTGGATAAATTTTCACTGGATATGGAATTCTAGATTAATGGATTTGGTTTGATTTTTTTTTAAAATTCTGTACTATGAAGATAGTTGTACCACTGTCTTCTGACTTGAATTCTTTCCAATGGGAAGTCTGTTGTCATTCTTATCTTTATTCCCTGGTATATCATGTGTCTTTTTCTTTGACTGCTTTTCAGATTTTTCTCCTTGTCACTCGTTCTAAGCAACTCTATTATTATAAAGTTATAATAATAAACTTTCATTGGTAAAGTTTTACTCATGTTTCTTGTGCTTGATTTTCATAGAGATTTTTGAATCCATGGTTTATGGCTTTTATCAAATTTGGAAATTTTTAAATTATTTCCTTGGGTGTTCTTCTGCTCCCCTCTTCCTTTGAAAAATGAAAGTGAAAGTCACTTAGTTGTGTCTGACTCTTTGTGACCCCATGGACTATACAGTCCATGGAATTCTCCAGACCAGAATACTGGGGTGGGTAGCCGTTCCCTTCTCCAGGGGATCTTCCCAACCCAGAGACAGAACCCAGGTCTCCTGCATTGCAGGCAGATTCTTTACCAGCTGAGCCACAAGGGAAGCCCAAGAATACTGGAGTGGTAGCCTATCTCTCGGAGAAGGCAATGGCACCCCACTCCAGTACTCTTGCCTGGAAAATCCCATGGATGGAGGAGCCTGGTGGGCTGTGGTCCATGGGGTTGCTTAGGGTCAGACGCGACTGAGTGACTTCACTTTCACTTTTCACTTTCATGTACTGGAGAAGGAAATGGCAACCCACTCCAGTGTTCTTGCCTGGAGAATCCCAGGGACGGGGGAGCCTGGTGGGCTGCCGTCGACGAGGTCGCACACAGAGTCGGACACGACTGAAGCAACTTAGCAGCAGCAGTAGCAGCAGCCTATCTCTTCCCCAGGGGATCTTCCCAACCCAGGGATCGAACTAGGGTCTCCTGTATTGCAGGCAGATTCGTTACCAACTAGGCTACCAGGGAAGCCCTCCTGGGGACTCCAATTACATGTAATGTAACTCCTCTTGGAGTTGTTCCACAGTTCATTGATAATCTGTCCATTAAAAAGTTTTTTTTTTCCTCTCTATGTTTGATTTTAGATACTTTGTATTGCTATGTCTATGAATTTACTAATCTTTTTTTCCTGTGTGATCAAATTTGCTGTTAATCCCATCCTGTGTATATATTTTTTCAAACGTAGTTTTTCATCTCTAGAAGTTTGATTTGGGCTGTTTTTCCTAGTGTCTATTTAACATGATCAATCTCTAGCTTCTTGAGCATGTGGGATATAGTAATATTGTTTTAATGTCCTTGTATACAAGATCATGGCATCTGGTCCCATCACTTCATGGGAAATAGATGGGGAAAGTGCCAGACTTTTGGGGGGGGCTCCAAAATCACTGGAGATGGTGACTGCCACCATGAAATTAAAAGACACTTACTACTTGGAAGGAAAGTTATGATCAACCTAGATAGCATATTCAAAAGCAGAGACATTACTTTGCCAACAAAGGTCCATCTAGTCAAGGCTATGGTTTTTCCTGTGGTCATGTATGGATGTGAGAGTTGGACTGTGAAGAAAGCTGAGCGGAAGAATTGATGCTTTTAAAGTGTGGCGTTGGAGAACTGTTGGACTGCAAGGAGATCCAACCAGTCCATTCTGAAGGAGATCAGCCCTGGGATTTCTTTGGAGGGAATGATGCTGAAGCTGAAACTCCAGTACTTTGGCTACCTCATGTGAAGAGTTGACTCATTGGAAAAGACCCTGATGCTGGGAGGGATTGGGGGCAGGAGGAGAAGGGGACAACAGAGGATGAGATGGCTGGATGGCATCAATGATTCGATGGACGTGAGTCTGAGTGAACTCTGGGAGTTGGTGATGGACAGGGAGGCCTGGCATGCTGCGATTCATGGGGTCACAAAGAGTCAGACATGACTGAGTGACTGAACTGAACTGATACTAATTCTACCTCCTGTTATTTGGGGGTCTGTTTCTATTGATCAACTTTTCTCCTCCCTGAAGGCTGCATTTTCCTGCTTTTTGGCATGCGTGGTAGTTTTCGGTTGGATGCCAGATGTTGTGAATTTCACCTGGCTGTATGCTGGCCATTTTAGCATTGTATATTCAGTATTCTTGAGCTTTGGTCTAGGATGCAGTCAAGTTACTAAAAAAGAATTCAATTCTGCTGAGACTTGCTTTTCAACTTTATCAGGCAAGACAATTACCTTTTTTTCCACTACTGAAGCAATACTCTTCTGCGGAATCAACTTGATGCCCCACATTTTATGAGGCTTCCACTCTGGTTGGTAGGAATACAAACCATTCCAGGTCTTGCGTGTACTTTGGAAATTGTTTCCCTTGCTTCTTTGAGATGTTCTTTCTTCAAACTTGGGTAGTTTCTTCACATACAAGTGCTATTAAGTATTCAGTTGAAGGCTTGAGGGGAACTCTCTCCAGATTGTTGGAGCTCTCTTCTCTGCAGTTCTCTGCCCTGTGAACTCTAGTTGCTCTGGCCTCCCCAGACTCCTTGCTCTGCCTCCTCAAAGCGAGGAGACAGCTGGGACCCCGCTCCCTGTGCTGCAGCCTGGAAACACTCCCCAGGCAGAAGCTGGCAATCGTAGGGCTCACCTCATTAGTTTCTCCTCTCTCAGGGATTGCTATTTTGTGCTGCCTGATGTTCAGTGTCTGAAAACTGTGGTTTTATTTACTTTATCTCTCTTTTCAGTTGCTCAAGACAGAGGGTAAATCCACTCCCTGTTGTTTTATCTTCCCAGAAGCCCTGTAATTATATTTTCACATTTAATTATCACTATAATCTTATATATTAAGTAAGATTATCCCCATTTTACAGATTGAGGAGAATTGGGACTTAAAGAATGAGTTATAGTAGAGCTGAGAGATAGAATAATATAACAGATAAAAAGATGGATTATGTAACCAAACTTCTGGCTTTGACTCTCAGATTACCCAGTTATTAGTTGTGTGATACTGGACAAATTATTTAAACTCTCTGTGCCTCAGTTTCCTCACCTGTAACAATGAAAGAATAAAATAAAAGCTACCTTATAGCATTGTTATGAGGATTAAATGAGATAAAAATGGCTTATAGTTACTATATAAGTATTGAAGCTATTGTTACCAAGTAGAATAGTTAAAAATCTAGAGCTGAGTGACAGACAAACATTTTGAATTCCAGCTCCATCGCTATGTACTATGGAAACTTTGCCGTGTGTATCAGTCAGGGTTCAATTAAAGAAGCAGAACCATTAAAAGATTCTAACCAGGACTAAGAGGAAAGGGAATTCTGGGAAATGTGTCTAGCTGAGCCAAGTCGATGCATTGCAAAGCCACCACCTCCAGCTAGGTAATTACTTAACTGCTCTGAGAATCAAGTTCCTCACCTGTGAGAGGGGATGATACTCATCATTGCCTGAAATGAGAAAATGCACTTGCAGCACCAGGCACATTATCCTTCACAGGGTAGGGTTCAAGGAATGGTTCTGACCATAGCTGCTCAGGTCCGCACAGCTATTAACTGCCAGAGGCATAATCTATCCCTAAAGCCTGTTGCTCTTCAAGTTTACCTGTGCTGGACCTAGGGGTGTGCTCCCCACAGTTCAGGAGAGAGCAGGCCAGGGGCAGAAAGAAGTATAGTATGGAGTCACAATTTATTGGGACAAGGACAAGGGAAGCAGTCACTATTTATTGGGAACCTTCTGTGAGGTTATATAAGTGCTTGTGGTTCAGATGGTAAAGAGGGAGACCCGGGTTCAATCCCTGGGTCGAGAAGATCCCTTGGAGAAGGAAATAGCAACCCACTCCAGTATCCTTGCCTGGAAAATTCCACGGACTGAGGAGCCTGGTGGTCTACAGTCCCTGGGGTCACAGAGTCGGACACGACCAAGCAACTTAACAGCTTAACTTCTGTGAAGTGGACTCTGAGTTGGATTCCCTATACAGAGAAAAGAGAGGAAGGATCCAGGATCTACTGCATACCTGCTGGATGCCAGGCAGTCCATGTGATGATCACATTGAAGCACCACAATTGGTAAATGAGCTGGACGTTATTATTCCGCCCCCCCCCGCCCCCCGCCCCCCAAATACAGATGAAGGAACCGAGATCCAGAGAGGTGACGTCATCTGCCTTAGGTCACAGAGTGGGCCAATGACAGAGCCCCTGGTGTTTCTGGATATGGCTAGATGGTAGTGGAAGCTGTGCCTTGGGGTGTGCTCTGGGGCCATTCGGAGCCGGGGATTCCTCCAAGCTCAGAAGCTGGGGCGGGCTGGGCGCCCCTCCCAGGCCCACCTCTGCGCCTGTGGCTGCCCGTGGGCGGCGGCTCCGCGGTGGCTGCAGTGCCGGTGGTGGTGGCTGCGGCGGGCGGCAGCAGGGAGACAGTCACACCTCGCTGTTTTGTAAACTGTTTCTCACAGCTTGTTTGTTCCGGGTTAGGGCTGGAGCGGCACCGTATGGAAGTGTGACTCATTGTTTAATGTGGCAGCTCATTAGCAGAGCTTGTTGCTGCCTCTGATTTCTCTGCTCTCACTAATTGGAGAGCCCAGTGGGGCCCTGGCTTCCCGTGAACAAGGAGCCAGTCCCCCGGCTCCGCTGGCCCTTGCCCCTCTGGCTCCCCAAGGAGGCCACCCCATGACTGTGGGCACTGCTGTCAGCCAGACCAGGTTCAAATCCCAGCTCGCCCTGGCAGTGTAACCTTGGACAAGGCTCTTGTCCACTCTGAGCCTCAGCTTCCCTACTCTCCTAATGGGGCAAGTAGCAGCCACCTCATCAGGGTGGGTGAGAGGGAAAGTGATAATGTGTGTTCATAGTAGATGCTCAATAAGCTGTTATTGTAGTATTATGTTTATTAGGCTGGAAGCCCAGCAAGCCCTCTGTCCTGACTTCCCTGGCGCAGCCACCCAGCCCAGAGGTGCCTCAGAGCCTTCAGGTATAAGAACACATTTATTTGTAGGTCATCAAACATTTCTTCCTTGCATGCTAAATCACTTCTGAGAAAAATCCATCAGGCTCCCTTCACCTTCTGCACCCCTGGAAGAGGCTATCCAGTCCAGTTGAGGACGGCCCTGGCCTGCCTGGGAGGAGAGGCCTGTGTTTCTGGAGCTCTTCCTGAGACTGCAGCTCTCCTCTTTCATGCCGCATGGAACACATCTGCTCTCTTGGCCTCGTGACTGCCCTTTGCTGTTTGGAGACAGAGATCAGGCCCCCTCTCTAAGTCTTCTCTCCAGGTGGAACCAGTCCAGGTCCTTCAACTGTCCCTTCTGTGACATACTTTGTGGGGTCACTGAATACAGCTCCACTGGACTGTGACGTCAGAGATGCCCCTGGGGTTGTGCAAAGCTGTGGCTCCTCCTGTGGCCCCTGCTGTCTCTGGATATGCCCCTCCCTGCCTTCGTGCCTCTTGAGATGTGCAGTCTAGAATTCTGCACAGAGAGAGGCAACCCCATCTCCTCCTACACTTGAGACTTCTGTGGTCCAACAGCAGCATAAGGTGGGCAAATTTTCTAGTAGCCACCTTAAAAAAGGTAGAGGGTGAGAATTCTCCAGAGGTCCCCCGGTTGTTAGGACTCTGCATTTCTGCACTTCTACTGCTCAGTCCCTGGTTGGGGAACTAAGATGCCACAAGACCAAGTAAAAAAGTAATGTGTATAGGTAACATGAACTTAAAACTATATTTTATTTAACCTAATATATTCAAAGTATTATTTCAACATAAACTGTTCAGCATAAAAATCATTAATGAGATATCTTAAAATTAAAGAAATCTTCAAAATCTAGTGTTTTCACACTTAGAGCACATCCCATTTGGGAAAAGCCATGTTTCAGGTACTCAGTAACCACCTGTGACTAGTGGCTGTGGTGGTAGACAAGTGTGAGGCAGGTCTAGACTTCACCTCTATTAACGTGGTCTGAATGGGTTGGGTGTTGTATCTAACTCATCACCCTCACCCAGGAGGAAAGAATGTCAAGGGCTAGGGCTTTTGGGTATCAGGAGATCTGGGTTCATTTTGGCTGTATCACCAGCTCACTTGATATGTGACCGTGGACAAGTCACTGCTCCTCTCTGAGCCTCAGTCTCCTCATCCGACAAGTATGAGGTAAGAGGAAGAATCACGTGCTCTATGCCAGGAAGTCTCCAGGTGCCCTTTATATGTTCTCTTACATATTTCTTGTGAAAACCTTGTGATGTGAATTTTCCTGCTTTTATTATTATTATTTTTTAAAGATATTTTTGATGTGGGCCATTTAAAAAGTCTTCATTGAATTTTTTACAATGTTGTTTTTGTTTTGTGTTCTGATTTTCTGGCTGCGAGGCATGGAGGATCTTAACTGTCTGACCAGGGATCAAACCTGCACCCTCTGCACTGAAGGAGAAGTCTTAACCACTGGAGCTCCTGGGAAGTCTCAATGTAAGTTTTCTTATCTCTGTTTCCCTAGTGAGGAAACTGAAGCTCAGAGAGCTCTGACCTTCCCCACTCTGGAGAGCTTGCATATTCACCCGGCTGGTGGGCAGGTTGCTCCTGGCTTCCTAGCCACCATAGAAACCTACTGGCTTAGTCTCAGGCAGGCAGCTCCCAACCCTGCCTGCTTCCTCGTCATGACTCCCTCCCTAAGGAACAGACACAGGACAGGTGATGGCAGCGTTTGGAGGTGTGTTTGCAGGTGGCGGTCTGCTAGATGGAAAACCTCCATCTGCTCTAATGTCTGGTCTGTCTCTGCAAAGCTGTCCCACCAACAGTAGGTGGCTGTGTGGTCAGGTCCCAGCCCCTCCCTGTGCTTATTCCTGCTCCACCAGGATTTATTAGGGTAAAATCCAGACATCAGATTGCCCATGGCTCCCTCCCTTCATCCACTGCCTTCCTAGCTTCTCAAATCCAGCTGGCCCCTCCTTCCTGTCCACAGACTCGCCTGCCAATCCCAGGGCCATCATCTGTCATCTGTGGGACTTTGAGCAAATCACTTTTTTTTGGACAGAGTTTTGGATTCCATGTCCCTTCTTCACAAGTTGGTGGGAGTAATGGCCGAGATAACCTATGTAATGTGTCTTTCTCAGTAAGAGGTGTAAATGTTCATTGCAACCGAATCTTTACAGGTCATTTTAGGAATGACTTAACTTACTTTCATGAACTCATCCTCGCCCAAGTGCCTGTTAGGCTCTGCATGGCTTTCTTCCCTCTACCTCAAGCTGCTGGGCCTTTTGGCCTGGCCAGGCAGGCTCCCCACTGCTCTCTGAATGGAGAGGTTGTTCACGGGTGGCCACTTCTCTCGGGAGAGCACGGGATAAGGGGGCTGAAGGGCAGCTTGGAGGTCATGCCTGGGGCAGCCCATCACCAAGTCTTCAAAAGTAAGACAGATATGACAGTGTGAACCTTTTTCAAGCATTCCCTGTTTCTCTAAAAGAGGAGACTTGACTTGAACTTAACTTTTTCTTGATTTGGGATCATCATCAGGGAGAGACACTTTTATATTAAAATAAAGAGTGAGAGGATGAACTTATGGTGAGTGGCCATGCTCTACCAAGTCTCTCGTAAAATGACGTCATCCAATTCTTACAACCCTGATGTAAAGTTTGCATATTATCCCCTTTACACATATGAGGAAATGGAGGCGCACGGCTGTTTAGAGATGTGGCGGGGCCTCTTGCAGAGGGATTCAGCCCTCCTACGTCTACACTGCCTCTGGAGGGCCTCTGGGCTCCACGTTGAGGTCCTTTAATGCCTAGGATTTCTTATGTGAGCTTTAGAGGTTAGCCTTGCTCTTGCTGGGGACCAGTGGTAAATGCTGGGGGTAGCTGCTGCCTCCCTTTCTGGCTTGCCCTGGTCTGAGAAAGTACATACAGCAGCACATGCTTTAAGCTTGGCTTTCTTGACCCGTGTGCTCTATCTGCACTGTTTACCAGTTTCTTCTTCTTTAACCTCTCTTTTCTCTTGGTTTTCCAGAGTCCACCATTTCTTAACTCCCTGGCTGCTCCTTCCCAGACTCCTTGGAAGTTCCCAGAATCCTTTGCAGTCTGCCTGTGCTCTGCTCCCCATAATGTGCTTCATCACGCCCTTGGATTCTCTGCTGTCTTCACATCTTGCTCCACATCACCCATCACCTCAGTGTCTTAGCCCCTCCCATAGTTTCTCCATCTTGGTGCCAAGGATTTAAGACCACATTTCCTGTCCACACCTCTTCTCAGAGCCTTGAACTTCATATTGATGTCTGCCAAGCGGATGTCCTCCCTGGCTGTCCTATAGACACCTCCACCTCAGCACTTCCAAACCAAAATCCATCCCTTGCTCTCAAGCACCCACACCCTCCTGTGATCCCTGCCTCAGTGAATGCCCTCCCTGCTGTGCTATGCTTTATGACAATATGGGCTTCTCTTTATCAGGGGCTTACAGAGGGTAGGCTCCAAGCTAGGTGATTCATGGCTCTCCTTGATCCTTCATCAACCAAGAGAGGTTGCCATTGTTTTATCGTCATCCCCATTTCACAGGTGAAGATGCAGTAATAGGAATTTCTGGCACAAAGTAAGCACCTGACAAGTGCTGGTTCCTTTTTAGGGCTTTTGTTTTTTCAGCCATCTAAGTTCATAGACTAAATCAGCTATGCTCGAGCCATGCTGGGGTGCACAGCCATTGTTCCCACCTGGGACATCTTCACATGTCCAGCTTGTGCTATGACTCCAGCTTGGCAAACCGCATGCCTTGTCCTGAAATATCTCATCCACAGATGCTCCCAGCAAAGCCCCAGAACTTTCTTCAAGAGGAAGCTTTGGTCTGTGAAGAGACTGTGCAGAAGGTCACCCAGGAACTCAATTTTAGCCAGGCAGACCCCAAGCCTGCTCCCTTTCTCACCTCAAGTTACAGCTGAGGCACAGGTGATGGCAATGTTTTCAGGTGTGCTTGCAGATGATAGTCTGCTTGATGGAAATGCCTCCATCTGCCTGGGCATCTGGTCTACCTCTCCAGAGTGCGTCTATCTGGTGGGTGGTTGTGGGGCCAGGTCCCTGCCCTCCCCTATGTCTGCTGTTACTATTGTTGTCATTATCATTCACACAATAGCCCTGTGAAGTAGATATTATTAATGTCTCTTTTGAAAAAACAGTATTTAATTGACATATTAGTTTTAGGTGTACAATATAATGATTTCATATCTGTATGTATTGCAAAATGGTTACTGCAATAAGTTTAGTTACCATCCATACCACTCTAGTTACAATTTTTTTCTTGTGATGAGAAATTTTGAGATCTACCCTCTGTTGTTGTTCAGTTATCAGTCATTTTCAACTCTGCAACCTCCTGGACTGCCGCGTTGCCAGGCTTCACTGTCTTTCACTATCTCCTGGATTTTGCTCACACTCATGTCCATTGACTCAGTGATACCATGCAACCATCTCATCCTCTGTCACCCTCTTCTCCTCCTGCCCTCAATCTTTCCCAGCATCAAGGTCTTTTCCAATGAGTCGGCTCTTCACATCAGGAGGCTAAAATATTGGAGCTTCAGCTTCAGCATAAATCCTTCCAATGAATATTCATGGTTGACTTCCTGTAGGGTTGACTGGTTTGATAGCCCTGCTGTCCAAGGGACTCTCAAGAGTCTTCTCTAGCACTATAGTTTGAAAGCATCAGTTCTTTGGCACTCAGCCTTCTTTATGGTCCAACTCTCACACCTGTACATGACTACTGGAAAAATCATAGCTTTGACACTATGGACCTTTGTTGGCAAAGTGACATCTCTTTGCTGACAGACTGACTCTTAGCAACTTGCTAAGATCTACTCCTGGCAACTTTAAAAATATACAACAATAGTATTAGCTAAAGTCACCACACCGTACATCACATGTATAGGACTTATTTATCTTATAGCTGGAAGTTTGTACCTTTTGAACACCTCTATCCATTTTGCCTACCCTCACCTCCTCTAGCAACCACCAGTTTGTTCTCTGTATCTGTGATAAGGTTTTTTAGATTCCACACATAAATGAGATCACACAGTATTTGTCTTTATCAGATTTATTTCATTTAGCATAATGCCCTTAAGATCCATCCATGTAGTCACAAATGGTAGGATTTCCTTCTTTTTATGGATAATATTCTACTATATATGTGTATGTTTCATTTTTTTCTTCATCCATTCATCAATCTATGGACCCTAAGGCTGTTTCTATGTCTGAGTGAGTGAAGTCACTCAGTTGTGTCCGACTCTTTGTGACTCCATGGACGGTAGCCTACCAGGCTCCTCTTTCCATAGGATTTTCCAGGCAAGAGTACTGGAGTGGGTTGCCATTTCCTTCTCCAGGAGATCTTCCCAACCCAGGGATCAAACCCAGGTCTCCCACATTGTAGGCAGATGCTTTACCATCTGAGACACCAGGGAAGGAGTCTAGGCTATTGTAAATAACACTGCAGTGGACATGGGGGAGCAGAAGTGAAGCAAAGTGAAAATTGCTCAGTCATGTCGGGCTCTTTGTGACTCCATGGACTATAGGGTCCATGGAACTCTCCAGGCCAGAATACTGGAGTGGGTAGCTTTTCCCTTCTTCAGGGGATCTTCCCAATCCAGGGATCGAACCCAGGTCTTCTGTGCTGTAGATGGACTCTTTACTAGCTGAGCCACAAGGGAAGCCCCGGGGGAGCAGATGTCTTTTCAAAACAGTGCTTTGGTTTCCCTCAGATAAATTCAATGCCTCTTTGTAGCTAAGAGAACTGGGACTCAGGGAGATGAAGTGAGCTGCCCAAGGCTACAGGGTTAGAGCCAAAATCTAAACCAGGTCCTAATTCAACGTATGTGTTCTTCCTAAATTCAGTCACAAGGTGATTAGTTGGTTAAGGAGAATAAGATTGAGTTGTTCTTAAAATGACTTGTTAAATGTAGGTATTAAAAAAAAAAAGACTATTAAGATTCAGTCAGTGAAATTTACTGAAAGAAGTGGATAAAGCACATTCACATATGTTCACATTTATTGACTTGGTTGTTACTAAGTTGTCACAAAATTGCCTCAATCTTGTGAGGATGCAGGAATCTCCCCAACCCAAACATGAAAACTGAGATTCTGCCAAGCACAGGGATTTGCTCAAAGTCCCACACGTGGAATGACCCAGAAAGGTGATGCTCTGGGTCTGGAAGGAAACTCTTTGAGACTCCAAGTTCAGTGTTCTGTTCTGGAGACTGTGAGATGGTGGTCAGGAGCGATGTGCTGGGGAGGAAGCAGATGGAGAGAGGGAGCCTTAGGCAAAGTAGTCTGGAGCTTTACTTTACTATGTTCTGGTAGAGCAGGAACAAGTATACCAATCCATCTGGGGGGATAAGGAAACTGAGGCTTGGAGGAGTGCAATAACTGTCTAAAGCTACACAGCTAGGGTAGTGATGCTGGCATTCATCTCAGATCTGTCTGACTCTTACGGCTTGGCCCTCTGCACCATTCCAGACTGTGGTTGCCAAAGCCACATACCTCCTCTTTCTGATAGTCTCTTCTCCCAGCAATAACCCTGAGGTCCATTAGGAACTCTGGATCCTTTCCTCTCAGGTAGAAAGGCCTTGAGTGCCTCAATCTTATAACTCCAAAGAATGCCAGGCACTGTACGAGGTAATTTGCATGTATTATTTCATTGAAACCTCATGATAATCCTGAAAGGTTAGAATTACTATTATCCTCATTTTTGCGATGAAGAATGTGAGGCCTAAAGAGGGCATATGATTAGAAATGAAGAAAACTGGAATTTGTATCAGCGACTTACTCCAAACCTGAGTTCTTAACTGCTACCTCCCTCCACCTTTTTTTTTTTTTTTTTTGCCTGGACTGGTGTCGATTTCACTCTCTGAGATATATAAAGCCACAAGCCCTAAAGACCAGAGTCCAAATCTCCAACTACCCTTGTCCCTATCCATAAATTCCCATCTCTTCTTAGAGACACCACTCACCCTGAATGCCACAGATAAAGTCCTGCTAAACTTGGGGGCTTGTTTGTACCAAGTCTTCAATTCTCACAATCACTCTCAGCTTGGTAGTATTGTCTCCATTTTCCTGGAGGTTGTTGAGGCTCTAGGGTCTCAAGGGTAGGCATCTAGGTCTAGAACCAGGTCTGTGTGTCTTTCAGACCCATGCTCTTTCTACTCACCATGCCCCTCCCACCCGGGAGGCTCTGAAGGAGCCCGGAAAAGCTCCCACCTAGTATCATGATGTCTGCATTCTGGCCAGCTCTGCCCCTCCCCAGATATCTCACAATGTCTCAGGGGCTTGGTTCCCATCCAGTCCTGGACCAACAGGATGGGGCGGCAATGGGCTTGATGATCTCTAAGGCTCTTTCTGGTCTGAGAGCATGGGGTCTTGTCCACATGGCTCCATCTCAAGGCCCACAGGGAGAACGGGGCTCAGCTCCAGCACAGGGTCAGCCTCCAAATGCTCAGGGATCTGAGATGGCCCCTGTATCTCCAGAGAGGTCACCAGTCACATCCCTCCTCAGTGGAGGCTTAAGTCACCTGGTTTTCCTGGTTTCTGGAGCCTTTGCCAAAGGTCTCCTCATTAGACTCTGTCTACCTAGGCTGTGCACTGAGCAGGCCCATCCCGGGGCAATGGAGGCAAAGAGACCAGATCACTGGACTGCTTTACTGAGTCACTGTGCTTGTCAGCTGAACTCTTCCTGGGCACTCATTACTCATGGCAGCATTTACCTCTTTTTTCCTTTACTGTTCTTCGTTTGTTGTGCGTGTGTGTTAGTCACTCAGTCGTGTCCGACTCTTGGCCACCCCATGGACTGCAGCCTACCAGGCTCCTCTGTCCATGTGATTTTCCAGGCAAGGACACTGGAGTGGGTTTCTATTTGCTTCTCCAGGGGATCTTCCCAACCCAGGGATTGAACCCGGGTCTCCTGCACTGCAGGCAGATCCTTTACCGACTGAGCTACAAGGGAAGCCCCTCACTTATTGTAAACCTATTCAACAATACAAAACTATATAAAGTAAAAGAGGAGGCTCTCCCTAATCTTCATTATTAGCTCTTGATTGGAGCTAATTAAGCTTAACAGTTTGGCCAAATCCTTCACACACACACACACACACACACACACACACACACACACATATATTGTATACTTCTATATACGTGGATCCATACATGCAAATATCATGCACATGTGTAGTATTGACAGAAACAGAATCACATATTATACACAGCGTCCACCATGCTGGAGGCATTAGTACTCTCTGTCGCTTCTTTTTTCACTTAATGCGACATCATAGACACCTTTCTGTGTTAGCACACGCAGGTCTATTTACTCTTTTCAAGAGGTGCGTAGATTTCCCTCCGCATGGTTGCGGCAGAACGTAGTCTCCTCCAGGTGGCCTGCAGTGTTTCCCTCTTATAACCACGCCTGGCACTTTAGTGACCATCACGTGCCTGTCTCTGTAGGCGGCCCTTTAGGCACATGTTTTCTGAATATGTCATTCTTGGAAACCTCGCTTGGCATCTAATAAATGCTCAGGAAAGTATCAGGAGACCCAGCTCAAGCGTTCCACCTTCGTGAAGCCTCTCTTGCCCCCTTTCCCCAACCCCCTCCAGCCCGCCATTCAGGTCCTGTGCAGGATCTGAGACATGAGTGGGAGAAAACCCGGTGTGAGAGGACCTCACAGACCAGTCAACAGATGTGGGAGCAAATGTTCATAATGGCAGGCCAGGGTGAACGGAACAAGAAACAGGTACCAGCAACCGAGGAGAAGGGACTGGCCTGGCCTCCGGGGTCTTGGAGACTTCTCCGAGAAGAGAGGCTGGAAGTGTCAGGTGTGTGTGGAGGATGCTCCGGTTCTGTCTTTACCCTTCCTGTGGCTTCCTGCCTGCATCTGTTCTTTCATTCACCATTCCTATCACCTTGGTTCCAGAAAAAGGGACTTGGGGGATAGCCCCATATTTAGAAACTGGCTCATATGCCAACAGCAGCATGATTAACTGAAGGAAAGGAGTAAGAGTTTTGTTACAAAATGGGTGAAGAGATGAACCATAAACCTACACTGAGGACAGTTACTGCAATAGATCACAAGGGGTAGCTATGCTTCCTGGCAGGCAAAGAGGGCTGTACTTGCTGCACTGTGGGGACCGGGGGCCCGTTCAGCCCCCTCAGTAGCGCTGTGTCGCCTCCTCTCCACACCTGACCCTTGGTTGGTTGCCGGGCTTGTGGTTCTCTTGTATATTGGGCTGGAAAGGATTTGGGGTTGATCCTTAACTCTGACTCATTCGCATGACTAAACTGGATGAAGAGGCTGTGGACCAACGGTTTGGGAGTATCTACTGTCCGCCACTCCTTTCCAACAACCCGCCTCTGAGACACAAACAAAGCAACTGCGGTGCAGAAAAGTTCAACGAAACATTGGCAGGGCTGGCCCTGGGACCGTGGCTCCTGATCCCAGCACACCCTCTTCACAGGTTCAGCTAAGCTGGCCTGGGGATGGTATATTTCAGAACAAGGAAGCAGCCTGCACTGGCGTTTGCCCAGCAGGAGTCGCACAGCAAGCTGGACACATAGACAGGCGAGTGGGAACAACGGTTGTGTACCCTGGAATGACTTGAGTGTAGCTGCTTTAGTTGATGAATTTCACCTGTTTAAAAGGAAAACAACGCTGTGAGAAAGAGCTCGTACTTGTCAAGTGCCTCCTATGTGCCAGAAACTTGTTACTACGTCTTCACCATAAACATGGTGACATGAGGGTGACAATAAAAGCAACCTCTCCAGCTGATGAAGGATCACAGCGAGCCATGGATCACTTAGCATGGAGCTAGCCCTCGTCAGACCCTTGGTAAATATTATTATCTTGGTCATTATTATCACCATTCTCACAGTAGTTCTGTGAAGCAGATGTTGCCAAATTTGCCTGATGCCCGAGGAACTGAGGCTCAAGGAGAAGCACCCGAGGTCACCGCCAGGACACTAACCCAGGGCTGTTGGGCTCAGCTCTTGTGCTCTTTACACGCTGAGCTATAAAGGAGAGGCCAGGAGATGAAGGCTCAGAAGAAGCACAAAGAAGGCAGCCAGGCCTGGGGCAAATGTGTATGGCATTAGGTCCCTCCACTGGGCGAGGAGGCCTCTGAAAGGCAGGTGCAGAGAACATGGATAGAGTCAGCTGGCCTGCGCCTACAGCCACAGTTACAGCCACTTCATGTAGGCCGTGCTCAGGCCCTGCAGAGCACTCAGAGGACCAGCAGAGACAAAGTTGCAAGGCAAACTGGGACTGAACCCAGGTCCCAGGGTGCTGGGTGTGGGACGGCCAGGCCACCTGAAGGGGCCATCTCCAACCTGGGTGATGAGAGCTTAGGAAAGCTGTATCATTTGCATGAACCACATTTTTCACTTGTTCTCACTTACTCTTATCTAAGTATCACATTACAATGATCAAAAAGTAAAAAAGAATTTCCCTAGTGATCCAGTAGTTAAGACTTCTGCTACATGGGGCACAGGGTTTGATCCTTCACCAGGGAAATAAGATCCCACATGCTACATGGAGTGTGGCCAAAAAATAAGTAGAAATTGAGGGTGTGGACTAAACACATTTCACAAAACATGGATGCAGATGATGGCCTATCCTATCTGCTGCCGGCTTGGCCACACTTGGCATGGGCAGTCTGTGCCATCCATGTGACATCACTCACCTATGCAGGCAGCAACCAGGTGAGAGAAAAGTTGCAGTGGGGAAAGCATCAGCTTTGGGGCTGGAAAACTCTGGCTTGGCTCTTTGCTCTGTGACCTGAGGGAAGTTACTTAACTTCTCTGAGCCTCTGCTGCCCCTCTAAAATAATGCCAACCTCTTAGGATTAATTAAGGATCAAGAGAGAACCATGGAATTAATTAGCATAGAGGCTACACTTAATAAATAAGTAAGATAAGGAAGCACTTGATAATAATGATGGTGATGATGAGGGTGATGTTTATTAGATATTATTATTGTTATCATACTCACAGCAACCCCGTAAGGTTTCTCCAGCAGATACTGCCCCAATTTCCTCAGCAGATGCCCTCAGTGTCCCCACCTGTAAAATGGGAATAGCACCAATTGCCCCAGAGTGTAGCCATCAGGATGAAATGAGCAGATGCGTACGGCCCAGTGCCTGACACACAGGAGGCCTTCTGTTACTTAGCCTCTCCCCACCCCTATTAGCTGGCGCATCAGTGGGGCTGGTTGCTGTCACTATTCTGACTTTCTGGGAGTCCATGGCCTTTCTTCCCAGCATGCTTCATTCCAGAGGGGCCTCAGTCTGAGAGTAAGGCTGGGGAGGCAGTGATGGGCCCAGGAGACAGAGGGCAAGGCCATGCTGAAGCCACAGAGAGAGACTTCCTTACAATGCCCCAGAGGTTACGCAGCTCCTTCTCCATGTCATCTTCTTTCTTTCATTCTCCTGCCCCCTCTGGCGGTAGGTGCATCTCTATTTTGCAGGTGGGGAAACTGAGGTACAGGACCAGGCCCAAGTCCCATAGGGAGTACATGATGGAGCTGGCATTCACTGCCTGCGTCCACAGCTCCCTGTCCTCCAGGGCTGGGGCTGGGGCTGTAGCCGAGGTCAGAAGCAGCCAACCCAGGGGGCTCTGGGTGAATGTCTGGGGGCTCCTCACAGGCAGAGGCTCACTGGCTTGGGAAATCTGCTGCCTCCATGGCCTGGTAGGCCTCCAGGGACCTGGTGAGAGGGGGCAGCTGGAAGGTCCTAGAAACCTCATTCCTTTCCCTAGGACTCCTTCCCTGACCAGCCATGGCTCTACAGAATTCCAGGCGACTTTCGTATTTTGTGAGGAGATATCAGGGTACTGTGAACGTTAGCTGCCAATGGAACCTTCGAGAGCATCTGATGCAGGCCTCTCACCTGTTTGATCAGATAACAGAGGCTCTGAGGAACAGAGCAGTGGCTTCGCAGGGCCAGGAGCAGAACACTGTGGCCCAGCGATCTGATCGGATCACTGGGCCAGGAAGATGACAGGCCAGGCCAGGACAATCCCAAGGAAGGCCACGTGGGCAGGAGGGCCAGCCCAGGCAGTGAGGCCACGTGAGATGCTGGGGTCTCCTGCCAGGCACTGCTGTTCAGTCTCCACTTCATCTTTTCCTTTCAACATCTCTGGGAGGTCAGAGTTGCTGAGAGTTGCTGTCCTCACTCTACATGGTAAGAAACAAGACTCAGTGCAGTCTACAGTCCAGCCTCCTGGTGAAAGAGGCAGAATCTGAAGCCATTCCTGCAGGTCTCCAAACCCCCCACCTTTTCTATTACACCTCTTGTAGTGGGTTGAATAGTGTTCCCCACCTATGAAGTTTACATTCTTCCTGAAACCTTAGCTTTGGATATTTTTTTTTTTGAAACAAAGTCTTTGCAGATGTAATTAGTTAAGATTAGGTCATAGTGGAGTAGGGTGGACCCTAAATCCAGTGTGGCTGGTGTCATCGTAAGGAGAAGACAGACCCAGAGAGGACAATGCCATGTGAAGACAGAGAGAAGGGACGGGAAAGACTGCTGTGTGAAGACACAGGGAGAGACTGGCGTGATGTGTCTATATGACAAGGACTGCCAGGATCACCAGCAAGCCCCAGAAGCAGGAAGAGGCGAAGAAGGACTTACCCCCAGAGCCTACAGAAAGAGTGTGGCCCACCAGCATCTTGATTTCAGACTGCTAGTCTCCAGAGCTGTGAGATAATAAATTCCTGTTCTTTTAAGCCACTTCGGCACTTTGTTGAAGCAGCCCCAGCAAACAAATACACCTCCTTCCTGCTGTACAGTAAGAAGGGAGACTTGTAACTGGTCCCAGGTGTAGTTGTGTGGAAATTTAGAATATCAGGGCTAACTCAAGGAGGAGAAGGATGAAAGGAGCATATATTTGTCTGACATTTGACTTTACACAGATGGACTTAATCATCCCCAACATGTAAATATAGTCCCATTTCACAGATGAGGAAAGTGAGGCTCAGAAAAAGGAAACGATTTGCCTCAAAGCTCAGTTTTCCCCTATCTCTAGTGCTTGGCAAGGAGCAAACCCAGGCTCCAGTTTGAGTTCCAGGAAAGCAGGCTACTCACTTCCCTTTTCTGAGCTTCGTTTTCTTCATCTAGAAAATGGGAATAACAGTATCTGCCTCTCAGGTACTTGTGAGAACAAAATGAGTTTATCCTGTTATCCAACAAATGTTTATTGAAAGTCTCTGTGCCAGCCCCTGTTCTGGGTCCTGGGGGTACAGCTGCGAACAAGATAGGCAGAGTTCTTGCCCACAAGGATTATCATGCTTGGCAGGGTCTCTGCAGGGGCTGGCTGGCACTGAACAGATGCTCATATATATATATGTATATATATATATATATGTGGATGATTCATGTTGAGGTTTGACAGAAAACAACAAAATTCTATAAAGCAATTATCTTTCAATAAAAAAATAAAATTTAAAAAATTGATGGGGATAAGGATACAGGGTTGAAGGGGGATGGTGAGTGGGACAGATCTGGCTTATGAGAGTAGCTCACTTCAGCACTACTTCCCTGCCACTGTTGGTGGTGGTCCAGGTCCCTGGCCCAGGAGGACACAAGGTCCTCTTGGTTGGAGTCTCATGCCTGGGGGCACTGAGCTGGTCTAAGTCGCCTCCCTTAAGCCAGCAGAACTCTGTCCCAGGCCAGCACTGTGGAGGCAACTGCAGAAGCCTCGGTCTTGTCACAAAGCCCTGCCCTGCTGCGCTGCCCCCCTCAGCCACACAGCCTCAGCTCAACCCCACCCACTCTCTGACGCCGTCCCTGGGCCAGGCCCGAGCCTGCCCTGGAGGCTCTCCCAGCTGTCCTGATGTCCCCTCTGGCTCCTACAGACGCTCCCCCTTCCACCCCTGGAGGCCTCAGCTGGGCACCAGCCCCTCCCCCTCCAGAGGCGTCCCCAGACATCACCCCTGTGCTATTCTCTTTTCCTGACAACTGTGGCATCAGATGTCAACCAGGCTCTGCTCAGCATCAGCAGGCGGGGACAGGGGGGCAGTTCTTGATAACTGTGTGGTTTAGGAGGGGGTCCCCCAGGAAAGGCTAGGAAGGACTGGTTCTGGTCTGGCTCTGCTCCCAACTCTCTGCTCTGCCTTGACCAAACTCCTTCCTCCACAGACCTCAGCTTCTCTGAGTCACAAAGGGAAGGCAGTCCTCTCTGGGCTTTTGAGGATAAAAGGGGACACAGGCAAAATCCGTCAGGAACTGGGAATGTGCTGGGCGAGTGGCAGTGGGTTCCAGAGAGCTGACTGTCTTCTAGGTGGGTTCTGGAAGGGGGTTTCCAGGGGTGCAGAGCAGCTATGCCTGTCAGACCTCAGTGAAGCCTGCCCTTCTGTCCTCACTTGCCCCGAGTGAGCGGGACAGCTGGCACTGCACTGGGGAGGCAGGCTCCGGCGGGCCCTGACAGCTCAGCAGAGGCAGCGGTGGAGGTGGCGGTGGCCACAGACGCAGGGGCTATTCTGAGAGCTGGGAGGGCATGGGGAGCTGAGCCTGGAGGAGGGGAAGCAGCTAGGAAGACACAGTTCTGTGGGGGTGACAGGCGTGTCACTGTGTGGCCTGAGAAAGGGTCTGCCAAGGGCAGTGTGCCTCAGGAAAGCTGGGTAGTACATGCTCATCGCTGGGAGGGGTGGACCCACTGAGGTACGAGACATCCCCTGGGATTGTTTGGTGTGTGTATGTACACGAGTTTCGTGATCCAGGTATGAGCTGACCCGGTTAAAGCAGGCATCTGAGTGTGACTGAGTGTGTGTGCACTGGAATGCAAGTGAGTTAAGTGCAAGGGAAGGTGTGAGCAGAAGCAAAGGTGACTGTGTGTGGAAGGGGGAGGAGAGTGAGGGTGAGCAAGTGGGGGCTTGTCTGTGAGCAGAAATGAATGTGGGAGTGGTAGGGAGGGTAATTGGGAGCTTGAGAGCAGGTGTGGGGGAGGGGAAGGGAGTGGGAGAGAGCCCTGGGGGGGACCACAGAAACATGAGGGTCTATGTAATTGGGGCACATGTGTGAGGGACATAGACAGGTGTGCCTGTGAGCAAGCCTGAGTGTGTGAATGGACACCATCATGTGTGTGGTGACAGCAGGTGGGACAATGTGACCTGGGACAAACAGGGAGGGAAGGTAACACCAACGGTAATAAAAAATACTGGGATTACTGAGCACTTACTATGAGCCTGATGCTGACATTCATGATTTTACTGAATTCTCCAAATAGCCCCTGAAATTTGTGCTATGATGTTACTCATTTATAGATTAGGAAATAATGGATTTGGGCAGTTAAGGAACTTGTCCATACTTTAATCAGTAATGTTAGACTGCCTCACAATGAACATGTGAGCAGAAACCAAATTGTGAGTAGAGAAAAATGAGTCTCCGTGTACATGGTGGGATGTGTGTGTGTCTATGTGGAGTAGGGGCTGAGTGTGCCAGTGTGGGACCCAGACTAGAGTTCAGGCAGAAGCTGTAGACACTGGGCAGGGCAGGGGCCAGAGCAGAGCCTGCGTCAGCCTCTAGGGCATCTCTGCCAACCTGGCTTCCCAGTCCGGCAGCAGCCTGTGCCAGGGCCCCCAGCTAAGGATCCTCCCTGCTCTGGTATGGCCCCCAGCAGGCCTCATCTCACAGAGCAGGCTAAGCTGGAGCTGAAGACTAGCAGGAGGCCTGCCTGGCTTCCACGGAACTTGAGGGGGCAGCCTCCAGCATGGGCTCGCCAGGCAAGGAGGGCATATGAGAACTGTGGGAGGGAGTCCAGCAATGATTTCAGGGCTCTAAACTGAACCACCTGGAGGGTGTGTGTACGTAAGCAGAAGGGGGGCAGCCAATGGCTCCCATGCCCACCCTTGCCTTCGGAATGTGACTCAGGCAGATGCCACGCCAGGCATTTGCAAGCTGGACCTGCTCCCACTCTGGGGGGGTTGGCGAGGAGGGGCCCCTCCAGCCCCACCCCCATCCTCACCCTTGGCCCTACTTCTTGGGACCTAGGCTGAAAGGAATGAATTTTGGAGAGGGCTGTCTCCTGTGGCCTGGGCCCAGTCCTGCACAGAGAACTTTCTGCAAGTTGCAGTGTCCAGCCTCTCCAGGAATGTGGTACTGGCTGGTTTGCCTGAGTCTAATCCTGGCAATTCCATCTGGGCAATTCACTTGCCCACTCTGGACCTCAGTTTCCTGATTGGCAAAAGAGAAATATTGTCCTAGAGGGACATAGAAATTACTGGCAGAGAAGAAAGTGATCTGCACAAGCAATGGACAAGGACAGTGCTGGGAGTTGCGTTAAAGAAGGGATCAGGGATGAGTTAAGCTGAGTTTTGAAGGATGGGAGAATCTCTGATGACAGCCTCTGAGCGGGGGATTGGGTGTTTCAGGCAGAGTGGATACACAAAGCAAAGGCTGGCAGGTGGAGTGTTGGCTGGAAACTAGCCTAGGGCCCTGTGGGATGAGATCATGGGCTGCCCAACTGCTCAGCTGGCCTTTCTTCCTTCTGAGGCCATACAGTGATCTGACAACACTTGACTTCTTCACAGCCTATGCTGTAGGGACCTCATCTGTCTCCATTGCTGCTCTCGCCTTGGTAGCCAGAACAGTGCACATGCATCAAAGGTGCTCAATAAATATGTTAAGTGAACGAGAAACTTCTCTCCAAACAGGATGAAATTTGAGGCAAGTGTTTGTTCCAACAACCCTGGCAACAGCCTCCAACAGACTCTAAAATAGTGGTTTGCAAAGTGTGGTCCAGGGTGCATCACCTTGGACCTTGTCAGAAATGCAGTCTCGAGCTGCAACCCAGACTAATCTGGCTGGGGCCCAGTAAAACATTTTAACAAGCTCTCCAGGTTGATTCTACTACACGTTAAACCAGGCACTCTGAGAGCCTACGAGAAACAACTTGCAGATGGAGAAGCCAAAATTGTGGTCAAGCCTGACCCAGAACTCAGGTGTTCTTGATCCTCTCCTTTTCCCCAGCCCAGGGCACAAAGAAGAGAAGAACTCCATCATCCACCCCACCAGGTTTCTGGAAGGAAGATTTGGAAATACCAAGGGTCTAGAAACAGAGGGCGGGGCATTCCTCCCGGGAATAGAAGGCGGGGCCATGTGCTCTGAGCCCCGCCTCAGCCCTGTTGCCCCGGGAAACCCCGGGTTGTAACAATAACCCGCTGACGCGCTCAGGGGAGGGATCCTGCCGAGTCCGTGGGCGGGACAGCCCTGCTTCGAACCAATGAGAGTGCTCGGGCCCCGCCCCCGCGCCCCCTCCCCTAGAGCAAAGCAGGGGGCGGGGTCGCGCCCGTCTTGTCTTCCCCGCTCCGTAGGCGGCGCTATTGCATGCAGGGGCTGCGGCGGGGTCGCCCCCGGCCGGGAGCCCCGCGCCTCCGCCTCCAGCCCGCAGGCGGGGCACCCGGCCCGCCAGAGGATTCCGCGGCCGCGGGCGGGCACGCCCCGCCTCTCCCGCGCCGGGCCCGCCCCCCTCCCCGTCCCCCGCCATTGCGTTAAAGAAGGGATCAGGGATGAGTTAAGCTGAGTTTTGAAGGATGGGAGAATCTCTGATGACAGCCTCTGAGCGGGGGATTGGGTGTTTCAGGCAGAGTGGATACACAAAGCAAAGGCTGGCAGGTGGAGTGTTGGCTGGAAACCTAGCCTAGGGCCCTGTGGGATGAGATCATGGGCTGCCCAACTGCTCAGCTGGCCTTTCTTCCTTCTGAGGCCATACAGTAATCTGACAACACTTGACTTCTTCACAGCCTATGCTGTAGGGACCTCATCTGTCTCCATTGCTGCTCTCGCCTTGGTAGCCAGAACAGTGCACATGCATCAAAGGTGCTCAATAAATATGTTAAGTGAACGAGAAACTTCTCTCCAAACAGGATGAAATTTGAGGCAAGTGTTTGTTCCAACAACCCTGGCAACAGCCTCCAACAGACTCTAAAATAGTGGTTTGCAAAGTGTGGTCCAGGGTGCATCACCTTGGACCTTGTCAGAAATGCAGTCTCGAGCTGCAACCCAGACTAATCTGGCTGGGGCCCAGTAAAACATTTTAACAAGCTCTCCAGGTTGATTCTACTACACGTTAAACCAGGCACTCTGAGAGCCTACGAGAAACAACTTGCAGATGGGGAAGCCAAAATTGTGGTCAAGCCTGACCCAGAACTCAGGTGTTCTTGATCCTCTCCTTTTCCCCAGCCCAGGGCACAAAGAAGAGAAGAACTCCATCATCCACCCCACCAGGTTTCTGGAAGGAAGATTTGGAAATACCAAGGGTCTAGAAACAGAGGGCGGGGCATTCCTCCCGGGAATAGAAGGCGGGGCCATGTGCTCTGAGCCCCGCCTCAGCCCTGTTGCCCCGGGAAACCCCGGGTTGTAACAATAACCCGCTGACGCGCTCAGGGGAGGGATCCTGCCGAGTCCGTGGGCGGGACAGCCCTGCTTCGAACCAATGAGAGTGCTCGGGCCCCGCCCCCGCGCCCCCTCCCCTAGAGCAAAGCAGGGGGCGGGGTCGCGCCCGTCTTGTCTTCCCCGCTCCGTAGGCGGCGCTATTGCATGCAGGGGCTGCGGCGGGGTCGCCCCCGGCCGGGAGCCCCGCGCCTCCGCCTCCAGCCCGCAGGCGGGGCACCCGGCCCGCCAGAGGATTCCGCGGCCGCGGGCGGGCACGCCCCGCCCTCTCCCGCGCCGGGCCCGCCCCCCTCCCCGTCCCCCGCCCAACCGAGGTGCAGCCGGCGCTGAGCGCGGCAGGCGCGGGAGCTGGCGCTGGAGCCGGAGCGGCGGCGGCGGCGGCGGCGGCATTCACGGGGCGGCGGCGGCGGCGCGGGCTCCGGCACGGGCTCGGGCTCCGGCATGGTGCAGTCCGGCTTCGTCCCGGGAGAGCGGGGCCCGCGTGCGGGGTCGGCGCCGGGGGAGCGGCGGCAGCGACGGTGGCGGTGGTGGCTGCAGGCACAAGCAGGCGGCAGGTGCTAGAAGCGGGGCTGGGCGAGGTGTGTGCCTGTTGGGCTCCGGGGCCGCCGCTCTCTCACTGCGCCCCTCTTTTCCTCCCTTCGGGCTTCCCAGCGCGTCCAGCCCCCTGTCTCCGCGACCTGGCCCATGGCGCCCCGCGGTTGAGCCGGCGCCGCCAGGGACCCCTCCCGCGGGCCTCCCCGGGGCGCGCAGATCCCGGAGCCGCCCGCCCACCCTCCGCGGAGCCCCCCTCCCCTCCTCGCCCAAGCCGGGCGGGACCATGGCTGCGAAGCTGCGAGCGCATCAGGTGGACGTGGACCCGGACTTCGCGCCGCAGAGCCGGCCGCGCTCGTGTACCTGGCCCCTGCCGCAGCCCGACTTGGTCGGCGACGAGGACGGAGCGCTGGGTTCGGGGGTGGCCGAGGGCGCCGAGGACTGCGGGCCGGAGCGCCGGGCCACGGCCCCGCCGATGGCCCCAGCGCCGCCGCTGGGCGCGGAGGTCGGACCGCTGCGGAAAGCGAAGAGCTCCCGGCGGAACGCGTGGGGGAACCTGTCCTACGCCGACCTCATCACCAAAGCCATCGAGAGCGCCCCGGACAAGCGGCTCACGCTCTCGCAGATCTACGACTGGATGGTCCGTTACGTGCCCTACTTCAAGGATAAAGGCGACAGCAACAGCTCGGCCGGCTGGAAGGTGGGGGCGTCCGGCTGGGGAGGGGTACTAGAGCCGTTGGCTGGGGCTTCCAAGGGCTGCTAGATGTCCCTGGGCACCCAGTGGGAGGTCTGGAGGGAAACCCTGGGGCATCCCCAGGGGTCACAGAGTGTGTGCCCAGGGCGTGGGGCCGGCCGGTGGACAGGCGGGGGCGTGCTGGGAGCAGCTGTGTGCATACCCTGGATGCAGGGCGGGAGGTCTGGTGGGGTGACAAGCGACTGCCACTTTGAGGCACCTCTGAGGGACACCCTCACCCCATCCTTGGGGGCATAGCAGAAGAACCTATTCTCAGGCCTCAGACGTTGGGGACCCCTCTGTTACCCGCCCGAGTTTGCTTTGTGTTACTCTTGTTTTACCCTCTCCACCAGGGCGCCCTCCTTAAAGAGCTGAAATAATGACTTGGGGCCAGTGGCTACTTTCCTCCCAAATCTTTCCCACTGCCCGGCTTCAGGGTGAGGAATGTGACCCTAGGCCCACAGTCTTTCTGTAGTGCCAGGAGTTCACCCTGGGGCACCAGCCAGCCTGAGGTGGGGAACTGGTCAGGTGATCTGAGTTCCCCATGGGGCAGCTGCTGTACCCCCCCTTGGCTGGATCAGCATGGTGGGCTGGGGATGACCTCTGCTGGTGTGAGGGCAAGGTGTTGAGACCTGGGGATCTGTCTGTGTCCACCCCAGGCTGTCTGTCTCCCACTTCTCTGATTTCCTGAGCCCAGATGCATTGGGGGGTGGGGGAAGGGGGAGGGGCACCCCAGGGAGGCCTCAGTACCAACCACTGGAAAGGGGAGAGCCATCTTGGCAGAGGACGGGGTCTTGACTGGATTGTGGCCTCCCGACCCTCCCCTGGCTAACTTGCTGGGAAATGGGGATAGTCGATGCCTTTGGAGGAGAGGAGGCTGGGGGGTGGGGGTGGTCAGGCCATGGCTAGGGCCTGTGAACTGCCAGGCTCCCTGTGGAAGAGGGGGTCTCTATGAATAGGGAGACATGCCTAAATGGAGGCAAGGGGCTTTGGCTGGTGGTGGCAGGCAGGGTCAGGGGAAGGAGGTGTGCCAGTGGAGGAGGGGAGGCTTGTGAACAGGAACAGCGTGAGATGCCCAGCAGTTGTGCTGACCTAGGAGTTGACCTGGGAGCCCACAGCTCTCAGGCTTTATGCTGGCAGCTCTTCTGTCTCTCTGGCCACTGCTGGTGGGGAGACAGGCTGGAGTGGCAAGCCTGAGTCTTCCTCTCCATCCTTTAGCTGGTCCCCCTGGGCTCAGCCCCCAGCAGAACACTTGTTCCTCCTAAGTGGGTCCTGTACTTTGTTCCTACCTCCCTCCCCTGCACTGTCCCACCCTTCCCTTCTCCTTGTGGATAGTCCCTGTCGTCAAGGGCATAGAGTTCAGACACCTCTTCCAGGAAGCCTTCCCTAACCCCTTTTAGCTAGCTCAGGACTCCCTCTTCTCTGGTCCTCTCCCTACCTGTCATAAGTCTTAGTCTTTTGTGTCCTGTCTCATTTCCCTTTCCCACCTCTTTGGGAAACAGTGGCAGTAGTTAGATCAATCTCTGTGCCCATGGCACCAAGCATAGAGCCTGGCACCAGGAGCTACCAGTGCATATCTGGTAAAAGAGTAAAGAAGTGAGTGGATGGTGCAGAGGGTGCTGAGACCAGGGAGGATACTGTGAGTCAGAGCAAGCCAGGAGGGCTTCCTGCAGGAGGCAGAGCTCCAGTTGGAGTTGAAGGGTTAGGGATGATGGGGAAGATGGCAAGAGGGAACATGAGGCTTGAACCTGGGAAAAAACTACAGTGCACTGAGGGTCTCAGGGCCAAGCCCTCTGCCAGGCAGCTTCAGGCATCTGTGCCAGGTGTCACCTTTAATGCCCTCTGTACTGCCTGAGGTGGGTTTTACTGTCACTACTTATAGAACTGGGCCCTGAGGCACAAACTGGAGAAGCAAACTGCACAAGGTCATAGTCAGTAGATGGAAAGGCTGGATTCCAATCTAGGTGTGTCTCCCTCCAGGGACCCAGAGCTTCTGGAATAGTGTCCTGCTTGTCCTGGTTGTTGGGGGGGGGCGGGGGGGGACACTGGCAGCTTTCAAACAGGGATGGATCTAATCTGAGAATGGGATTGGGAAGGTACTTGGAGATAATATGGTCCCATGAGTTCATTTTGCAGACTGTGAGACTGAGGCAGGGAATGGGACTCTTCTCAGGTCATCAGTGAGTGGCAGGCCCTGGATGATGGCCCAGGCCTCCCGCCTGCCCGTTGGATGCGGTTTCCTCTGCACCACACTGCTGGGGACACACTGCTTCTCTCTGTGCCTGGGCTCAGGAAGGCTTGCCCTGGGCTGGGGCATTGGTGAGGGGTCCTCAGGCATGGGCTCCTCACTTAGACCCTGGCAGAGACCCCCACAGCAGCGGAGGAGGGCTGTTCAGAGAGACCTCTGGCCTTTCCAACGTCTCATCCCCTCAATGGCCGTCCTCCTTCCATCCCACCCGCATCCAGCTCCCCAGGGAGCCTCCTTCCCCTCTCATTCCCGCCCCTCCCACCACCTGTTCCCCCATTCCCAGTCAGTCCCTCCAGGGGCTGGGCGGAGGGGCCATTCCCAACTCCCAGCCACCGTCTGGCTACAGAGCCTGTGGGACACCTCCGGTGCCAGGGTTGGAGCCAGGAACCCATTGTTCCTTCCTCCCTCCCCTCCCCCACCTAAGGGTTGCCCTCCAGCCCCTGGGGTGTACTGAACCCTGTGATAGACAGAGTGGGGGGACCAGCGGGGGAGGCATTGGCCCTACCTCCAGGATGCATCAGGGCTACCCAAGCCCTGTGTTTTACAGGCAGGAAGGGCTGGGCAGTGGGGACTGGGGGGGACAGAGCTGGGGGACAAGGGTGTGGTGAAAGCGGGGAGATCCCCTGGGGATCCAGGCAAGCCCTCCCAGAGAAGATGGCACTTGATCTGGTCTTTCTTCACTGGGTGGGGAGGGTGGGTAGAATTGGGGGGAAAGACTTCCAAGGGATATTGACTGCGTATGCAAAGACAAGGAGGTGGAATTAATACGCTGGGTTTGGGAGACTGTTGGGCGTGCCAGGCTGGAACTAAGGGCTCCCGGAGGTGGCAGGGCTATGTCATGGGAAAGGCCGAGCGGGCCAGATCAGGAAGGGCTTGACCTTTGCCCTGTGGCCCAACTAGGGATGTGGGATGACAGCTCAGAGGTGTTGCAGAGAGGAATTGGAGGAGGCAAGATCAACAGCGGGCACAAGGCACCCAGCAGGCTGAAGCCCGAAGAGAGACTGGGCTTGGTGCCGGAGAGGCTGGAAGAGTTGCCATCAGGGCATAGGGTCTCCAGCTCCGGGCCAAGGGCTTGGACAGGAAGTCTGCCTCCCTCTACAGGGTCCGGAAGTGTGGCTATCCCACATCCAGGTTGTTATTGTTGTTCAGTCGCTAAGTCATGTTGACTCTTTGCTACCCCCATGGACTGTTTCGTGCCAGCAGGCCTCCCTGTCCCTTACCATCCAAGGAGGGTCTTCCACTTCCTCTGATACTCTAGCCCCTCCTTCCCTAGTGCTGGACTCGTCCAGGAAGCCTTCCTGGTGCTCCTTCCACTTAGCACCACTGGAGTTGCTCTGCCTGCTTTTGTGTTTCCTGGCTGCCAGCTCCCCTGGGAGCTTTCAGGCCAGGCGTGGGTGCCTCCCATTCCTGTCCCCAGAACCGGTGGGGGAGGCGCCCAGTGGAGGGGGACTTCCCTTCTCCCTCAGTGCCTGGAGCACCTTGGCTGTTGTGGGGTGGGGTCAGGAGGGGTGGTGCCCCCCCCACCCAATCCCATCCAGGCTGGCCAGTAGGTCCTAGGTGGGGTGGGGTCTAGAAGAGAGGGTCTGCTCCCTGAGGCCAGGAGGAAGGCCAGGAGCCCGGCTGAGCAGTGGTTTGCTTGCAGGGCTCCCCCTTCTCTCCTCCCCGCAGCCCGTTCCAGCAGGGCTCCCTCCTCCTCCTTTGTCCTCCGGGGATCCCCAGCCCCGAGGGCTGGTGGGGGTGTGGGAGGAGGCGGTGTGAGCCCGGGTTGGGGGGTGTCCTCACCCCCCGCGCTGCACTAGCGGGGGGCTGGCAGCTGCCCGCCTCCTGGGCACGAGCCCGTGCCAGCCGCTCCTGGCACAGTTGCTGGCACGCCCGGCAGACTCCCACGGCCACCTGCTCACACCCACCCACGAGCGCTGGCGCGCGGCGGGCCCTTCCGGCTTCCCGGGCCTCCCGGCGCCCCTCCC